>VZRZ01007224.1:132969-214373 GCA_013398175.1 Climacteris rufus
TGCGGGAGCCGTGGCAGGGCTGCTGTGGCAGGGCTGCACCTGCCGGAGTCCCCGGCAGCCCTCCCGTGCCCGGGTGAGCGCGGGGCTGTGTTTTGCTCCCCGCCCCAGCCGGGAGCGGGACTGCACCTCCCGGCTCCCCCGGGCTGCGGAGTTGGCGTCAGCAGCCCTCGGCGGCGGCTGGGATGCTGCTGCTGCTGCTGCTGCTGCTGCTGCTGCTTGAACGTGATTTTCCTCTCCTGCCGAGGTTCCTTCGGAGGTGAGTCCGTCCTTCTTAATAGCAACTGGTTTAGGGTTTTGTTCTGCTTTTTTTGTTCTATTTTTTTTCGCGTTTCTTTTCCCCGAGAGCAGGACCCGAGGAGGGACCCTGCCGCCGGCTCCCCCCGCCGACACCGGGTGCTTCTGGCGTTAATAACCGGACAGGGGATGCTCGCATATTTGCTTGGGTTTTGTTTTTTAATGCTTTCTCCAATGCGTTACTATGAAAATCGAAGGTGGTGGATCTTGCCTGTCAGCGGTGCCGTCTGGGGTTGTGCCGCGGGAGGGATGATAAAGAACGGGCGCTCAGTTGTTCTGTTCCTCACTGAGCAGGTGAGCGGCTCTGTGGTGCTCAGGTGAAGATCAGCTCTTGTCGTGTGCTGCCTAAATTTTTCTTCCATGTTTTTGCTTTGAGAAATATAGTTACGGATTCTTAAATGTAGCAGTGTATGACTTCAACTTTATTGTTTGACTAGACACACGAAGGAATAAATGGTGGAAGCTGAGAACCATTTACACGGTAGTTTTGGATACTTAACAGTTGCTGACTGTAGCTAATCAACACTCATTTCAGTACAGGAAGTGTGGAGTCGTAGCATGAGGAACAGTTACTTGGGAATCCTGCACCCAGAGTTAGTGATTTTTGGAAAGCCTTGGTGCGGGAAGGGCTAATGTGACCGCCAGGGAAGTGACCCCTTCAGTGAATGTGAGAAGACAGAGGAGCAGGTGGGACAATTACCTGAGAAGTGCACAAGTGTTACTGTTTTGCTGTACGCACTTCAGCTGAGGGTTCGTGTTCAAGATGCAGCCTATTAATCATTTTAGAACCCCTTGCTGTAAAGATGCTTCGAGCATTGTTTTCACTGGATCCCAAAGAGAGAAGTGGTTGGATCATTGCCTAAAAACGAGGTGAGGAATGGCCTCTTTACTCAAAAAAGAAAAGTTTTAAGCAATAGCCAGTTTTGGAAATTTGAAGCTGGGCATCCTGAGACTAGACAGAAAGTGTACTTTTAAAAATAAAAGTGCTCATGGGACTAATAAAGATTTTCATCATTAAAAAATGTTACACCAGGCACTTTTTTTCCTAAAGGCAGGTTTATTTTCAACAGGACTTAGTATGGGGAAATCTAATAGGCTATGTGTAGGGGAGGCCAGAACAAGTGATCATAGTGAACCCTTCCTGCCTCAATTAGGTGTATAGTCAGGAAAGCTCTGAGAGCACACTCCCCATGTATTCTCTCTTGCTTTTGCTCCCCAACCTCCTTGATGTAAAAGGGCTCAATAATGTTGAGAGCAGCTCTGAGAGACTGGTGGTTGATGAGAAGCTCAACATGACCTGGCCATGTGCCCTTGCATCCCACAGCCAGCCACAGCCTGGTCTGCATCCAAAGCAGGGTGGGCAGCAGGTCCAGGGAGGTGATTCTTCCTTTCTACTCTGCACCTGCAGTGCTGCATCCAGGTCTGAGGTCCTCAACATGTGATGGACCTGCTGGAGGCAGTTCAAAGGAGGCAATGAAGACAATCAAGGGGCTGGTGCACCTCTGCTGCAAGGACAGTCTGAGAGGATTGGGATTGTTTAGCCTGGAGGAAAGAAGGTTCTGGGGAGACCTTAGAGCACTTCCCTAAAGAGGGCTACAAGAAAGCTGGAGAGGGACCTTTGACAAGGGCATGTGGTGATAGGATGGGAGGCAATGGCTTTAAGCTGAAAAAGGGTTGATTTGCATTGAGTATTAGGAAGAAATTCTTCACTATAAAGTTGATGAGGCACTGGAACAGGTTGCCAGAGAAACTGGGAATGACCCATTCCTGGAAGTGTTGAAGGCCAGGTTGGATGGGGCTTTGAACAACCTGATCAAGTGGAAACTCTCTGCCCATGACAGGAGGGGTGGAACTGGATGAACTTTAAGGTCCCTTTCAGCCCAAACCATTCTATGTTTCTGTAGTATCAGTGGTCAGCCTTTTGCTATATGTTTTTCTGTATATCTGTAATATAAATGATTCCCCAAGTGCAATTAGATCCAGTAGTCTCCATGTTTCTGTTTTCCATCTAAGCAATTATAGGGAAGCTCTGGTAGCTGAGAGTTGCTGTTCATAGATCTGAGTAAGGTTTGAGGAATGTGGTTTTTAAGGCTCAGGTGTGGGTATGATTCCCAGACAATATCAATGTGTTTTAACATTTGAAGTGATTTAACACGTCAACATTTCTAAGCAGTCTTCAGCACTATGTGTACTCCTAAGAAATGCTTATTGTCGTGTTTGACTTTTATCTATTTCATGGTAGTTGAAATCTTAAGCTCTTTAGGGATGGAGAAATGCTTATTTAACCAAAATTCTATGTGAATTTTGAGTTGTAACTGTATTTTTTCGAGTGGAAAGACAGTGGGTATGAAGAATCTTAAACGATTTTCCATGTGATGGTGCAGTCATCCAGTTGTTTGCCTGTCTGCAAAACACGTTCTTATTACATAATCTTGTCTCTAAACCTCCTTATCGAGAGAGATAAATTTTATAGCTGATGGCTAACTACTGTCTGTTAGTAAGATATTTCGTCTTGTGGGGTGGAGAGAGGAGGGGGCTCTGCTCGATAGAACGATGGCTGAAGACATCTGCAGTGCAGGACAGTGTTGTGACTGAGCACTTTGTTTCCCAGTTCTTTATTGCTGTTTGCCTTGCCTAAATTTACTCTGCCTTCTAATCAAACTTCGCTCACAGTGGGGATGAGCACGCTCATCTGTTTGTTGTCCCAGAGCCTGGAAACAGAGGAAAGCAGGATAAGTAAGAACAGTGGGAAGAGAAGACCTTGAAGACCAGTGTGGGTTTGGTTCCAGGGCTGGTAGGTACAATTTACATTTGTGGTAGGCACAGGAAGCTGTTATCTGTAGATTTTTTTTATTTTTAGAGTAACTTTTCTCAGCTCTTTATATTGAAGGAATGTATAAACATATACATACAGTATATGACATTGAAGCTTTCTGCATTCTTTCTGTTCCAAACACCCTGTCTCTGCTGCTGCAAAAAAACCCCAACAAAGCAGTCTTTTTTAATCTCATCTTTTGGTCTGTCCTGGGTGTGACTAAGTGACCCCATTCTGTGGAGCTTTCCATATTCTGGGGCCCAGATTCAAAACAGAATCAACTGCTTGGGAACTGAATTTGTCTGTTTGTGTTTTGGGGTTTTTTTTAATCTTTCTCTGCCTGCACTGATTTTTTTTTTCATTATTCAATTACCTAATTGTGTCTAATCTGTACCTTTTTATTTTCTTTGTAACTTTTCCCTGGGTATGCCTTTTGTACTGCCTAGAAACAGAAATGCAATCAGAAATGAAACAAAATTCCATTGTGGTTTGAGCTATATTCCACAAATGATTATTAACAGGAACCTCCTTAAATGATCGTTTTATTTATTTTGAAGAGAGTTGCTCTGCATCTTCACTTAAATACATCTCTGGAATATTTGTATTACCTGGGGTATCTCTCACTGTTGACATATAAGTTCCCTTTTCCTTTGCATTGTCTTGGTTCCATATGAATTCGTCATAGCTTTTTTTTTGTGTGTGTGAGAGGTTACTTTTCACCACAGCCTGTGCTTTTTAGGAGTCATTGCATTGTGTGTTGGCATGGCTTGTGATCTGAACGCACCTGGACATGTCTCTGCACTGGGACTCCAGTAACTTTTGGATTAGACTGCTGCCTTGCACCTGTACAAACTGTGCCTGGCAAGCTGTGCCAGTAGCAGTGCATCCACAGGTGGGGGAAAATATGTTCACAGCATCAATGTCTCCAAGTTTTTATGTGATTTATATAATATATACAGGGATGGAGACAATACAGGAATTCTACACAGCACCAGTGTGTTTCCAGGGCTTGAACCGGAGAGCAGAGCCTGAAGGAAATGTTTGGGGATTTTTTTTTTTTATGTACATGACAAAAGTTGCAGGTGTTATCTGAATAATGTGGAAGTAAATGTCCTTGGCCATGGGAACATTGTTTCCAAGGATTCTGCTATTGGATTTCTGAGAAAAAGTAGTGTTTGAAAGCAAACCATTTGTCACTTGGAGATTATATTTTTCATTTGCAGTTGCTACATGACACAGTTGATGGCTTTTTAAGCAGTTGTATGTGCTTTGAATCTGAGCTTGCCTCCTTACTTCTGCAGGCATTGCAGAGCTGTAGAGAAGGTCAGTCTTGGGAAGAGTTCTACTTAATACTGGTTCTAAAACCTCATTGACACAAAATGCCTGGTGCCTGATGAGTCAGGGAAGAGAAAAATGGAGGAAATACGGATCTGAATCTCCATTCTCACAATATTACACCTGCTTAAAAAAATAAATAGGCTAATAATGCCAAGATTGACAGGTGCTTATGCACACATGCAACTTCGTAAAACTTCAATTAAATAAATATTCAACTAACTAAAGATATGGTGTAGGAATTAGCATCCATTCACTGTAGACATTAGTGCAGCAATGGCACCAGCTGCATTATGGAGGGTGTTAACGTGGACAGCCAAGAACGTGAGATTTGGGTGGGGAATCTTTATCCTGTTTAAAGTAATCCAGAAGACTGAAATATGATGAAAGTGAGTGTTCTTGAAACCTGTAGGTTTAACACATATTTGGGTTTTGCATTGAGGACTAATAGTAAAAAAAAAAAAAAAGTAACACAGCTGCCTGCAGGGAAATGTGGCATTGCAGAAGCCACTTTTTCTACCAGTGTTTTCTACACTAGCTGTTGTTTCAGTAACATTTTTCACAGTTGCCAACTATAAAACAGCTTCCTTGGCTCTGGAGTAGAAGTGCAAGTATATTCGTCTCTCCAGGAGCATTTCTGTCCCTTTGTTCTACAGATACATTTTAAACCTTTTAAATATTTTAAAATTCAGACGGTACAGTAGTGAAAATGTCTATTAACTGTTGGCATCTTTATCCAGATTAGAGCTCTCTTTATTGTTACTACTGACGCTCAGTTTTAGAGGGGAAAAATTAATGAGTTTTTAATGGGGATGTAGTTCTACACTCTGTCTAGCTTTGAAACCCTCCCTGTCAGAACAATATGGATGAGTAGGATGCAGTTAGAAGAACAACGATTAATGCACTGAAGAATAACGATTTATTAGGTAAGACTGAAAATGAATAAGGGAGAAGGCTGTGCCTCCTTGGTATTTTGTTTCTGCTGGGGAATTATGGCAGCAAAGAAAGGTGGAGAAGTGTGAGTAACCTGTGCAAACAGCAGCGTCATCTGGCTGGTGCTGGGGTGAGCAAGGAGTGCCCTCAGAGAGGGGGTGGGAATCCTGAGTGCCATGGTGTGTTTGTAAACCTGTGCTCTCATTACTGAATGTTTGTCTGGCTTTGGCCTTTCCAGGTGCAGAACCTGAACAGAGGCTATTTAATTTAATTAACTGTGCATTCTCCCAGTATCTGGGCTGTCAGCATTTGGCATTTTTTTTCCTATTCCTTTGGATTTTCTATTTTTCCTTAATGTCTCTAGGCAGGAGTTTGTTTCGGTTATGATTGTGAGGACCTTTAATGGAATCATCCATGATAAGGTACAAGTCCCTCTTGATCAAACCTCTTCTAAAGAAGTTTTTTTGAGACAACCTCTGATTTGACAGGAACTTGCTGTTTGCCATGAAATCACTTTAAACCATGACCTCACCAGTGACATTTCAGTTCTGTTGTGGAAGGGAGCAGAAACATGTCAGAATGATTTGTGGGGCACGAGTTTTGAAAGTGCACATTCTCAATTGAGTGTCTAAATAATTAATGTCATATTCTTTATATCTGAATTGAAATTATGAGCTCACTTCTGATTAATTTTGTGAAAACGTTTTAATGTTAGTTTGCCTCACCATGTTTCTAAATATGAGAAGACTATGTTTGAACAAAAAGCAATTAAGCATTTAGCTTCAGGCTTAGTAGAAGCCATGGACCATTGATACTTGTAAAAACTGTTGTTACAAGTGATTCTAACATTGGGATTTTTCAGAATAATGTTGGGTTCTGAGAGAAACCGAGGAAGTAAAGTTGGGTTTTGAGGGAAATAAGGAAAAATAAATCTTTTAAAGAATTTGTGTTCCTTGTCCACATCCCTCAGCTTCTAGTAAGGTTGTAGATGGTTTTAACTTAACAGCCACAATGTGCATTGACCATGGTCAGCAACAGTCATCTGGACAATGCCTGACCATGGACAGCATCCTGTTTATGCTTTGAATGCTGTTCCTATAGCAGTATTTCTTTTGTGAGAAAATGAAACTGTTCCAATCCACCTTCCTGCACAAATGGGGCATGTACAACATCCAGTAGCAAATCTTGTGAATCAAGGTACTGTTGAGTTCACCACTTTGCAGAAGAGAGTTAAGCCTTAAGTTTCTTGTTTAGAAATCCTCTACATATTTGTTGCTCTAGCAAAACCAGGTAGTTTTTCACAAGTCTAATTATTTCACCCTTGGAGTCCCTTTTCCAACCCCTGGTACAATTTTCTTCAATCTTATATTCTAGTAGAGCACTAAGGACAGTGACTACTTTGCCAAAATGCTTTTGCACCTTCCCCACATTAAACAACTGCGGTTATTTATGTGTCTGGAGACCTTAAGTAGGGTGAGGGTGAGAGAAGCTGTGCCAAAATTAAAAAAAAGGGAAGAGCAGTCAGCCAAGTGGAAAACAGCAAAATAGCATTGAAGTCCTACAACCCTTAACTGTGATAAATTGCAATGACGTTTCATGACCTGTGCTAGTGCAGTCTTTCTTGTTCCCTGAGACCACAGCACAAGAGCATTCACATTACACCAGAAGGAACAAAAGGAATGGGGCAAATACTAAAGAGTACCTTCCTTTTGCTCCCCACAATTCTCTGTAACTCAAAAATTAAATGGAACAAGTGCCCCTGTGCTTCCTTAGTTAAATTTGTATTTGGACTGCTGCAATTAATAGACCTGATGATCTAAAAAGCAAAGCAAGCTTTCTAAATTCTGTGAAACCACCCAAATTGAGTTGTTTCTATACTGATAGCCCAAGGCATCTGTCCTAGCTGTCAGTGCCTTATTCTCTCAATCTATCAATTTAATTAACTTTTGCACAATTTATAGTATTGATTTAGATGAGAAAGTCATCAAATGAATTATTTGTTTTGGTGGGTAGTGTTCCTTCTTTTAACTAAGCAAATAGTTTCAGCTGCTCCAAAAACTTTAATTTCTTTGCCTAAGGGATGACAAAGTTGTTTATGGAAGTCTTGGAAGACCCTCCCTCCTGTTAAGAGTGAGAACAGGAGAACAGCTGGAATTAAGTGATCTGGATGTGCTACAAATAACATAACCAGCAATTCTTATAGATCAGGTTGCCCATTATGTCTTCCACATAGGGTATTTTTCATTTTTTATTTATTTTATTTTGTGGTTGTTTTTTGTTTATTTGTTGTTTGTTTTTTTTCCTTCACATTCTTCCAAAATCTCCCAAATTTGGCCATTGGGAAATTTCTGTCTTCATGTACTTGGTTGCTTTTGCAAGTCTTTGTTGAGCTTGTATGGGCCATGCCTTCCTCCACAAGCTTAAAATATGGTTTTAACCAGACAAACTTTAACAGCATCTGCGGAAAGATATTCCCTGACAGAAAAAGCTTTCTGTCCTTTAAAGTTTGAAGTTCCTGTCCTACAACTTGTACATAAATTTGTGAAAATGGAAATTGTGCCCATCTATGACAAAGTAAAAGCCATGTGGTTGGTTTATTTCCTTGTTCCTTTCAGAGAATCTTCATCTCACATATGTCCCAAAACACCAATGTGAGTATCATAAAAAACCTCACCTCTGATAAGTAACTTGACAAAGTTATTGGGAAATTGACCTTTTATAACAGAAAAAAATCAATTCATTTTTAATGGAGAGGCTTCCTGGCCCACCTGATGTTATATGCAGAGCAAGAAAGGAGGGATCCTATTTGCCACAGAAAATAAAAGGAGAATTTTAGCAATTTAATTTAACACACATTTTACTGAAATACCCATAGTATCGGTGAGCCTGGTGGTCTTTGTGTTTTTCCTTGATATAACCTCTAGCAGCCAGAGGTGGGGTTCTCCCTGTGTTGGCTGGGAGCTGAAGAAGCTGAGATTTGCTGTGGTTTACACGTGGAGGTGGCAATGGTTTCCTCTTCATAGCAACCTGATAATTCTCTCTTGGAGAATTATCAATTTCCATATTTTTACATGGGTTTAGGGATTCTCATGAGCAGTGGTAAACTGAAAATTTGCATGACTATATATCCCAGAACAGAAGCATTCAAGAAACATCCCAAGAATTTGGGGATTTTATAATAACTGACATGAAAATTACTTGTATAGATGGGAACTTTTATTTTAGAAATCCCTGTAATAAATTACAGGGAGACACAACTCAATTGAAGAGTTGGAGAGAGCCAAGTAACACTAAATCTGCCTTTAAATGTCTTTAAAGGAATTGTAGTAAGCTTTGCCTGCTACTACAGGAGAAGTGAATACTTGAAAAGCTGATGGAAATTTCAGAGAGCTCAATACAAGCAAGGTGTAAGAGCAGATAAATTGGTGGATGGATTTTGAGAATAGTTTCATGTGATTTTATATACATAAGCACATAGAAGGTGAACTATCATGTACTCCCCAGCGTTCTGCTGAATGTGACAGTCTAAATCCACCTTACCCAATTCTGTGGCATCATGAAAATGAACAGTTTGAGTAATCTGTGTCAAAGTGGTCAGCTAATCTTCCTTTTCCAGGCTGGAGGAAGTGTTCCACTCTCTGGAAGTATTTATATGCTTCTGTTCCCTTTGTCTCCACAACAGGTCATGAGTAATCTTCTTGTTAACTGCAATAAGGCCTGCACTTAATACATCCAGGAACTCATTTATTAAACCAGTTTTAGTCCACACCTAGAGTCCTAGAAGACTAATTGTGCCTCTCCTTTGCCTTCATGGGTAGAACTTCCCTGTTCCCAAACATTTGGACTGTGTATAAATAATAAAGCTTTTTATTATTTTTTTATTACTTAAACACAGTCTTTTTGAGTATCCTGGTTTACTCACTTCACAAACAATGAGGAGAGCATCCCACATGTGAGATTATGTCCCATACAGTTCCTCAGTGTTTAGCCAGAGAGAGCCTCTCCTTTATCTGCCAAGAATCCCAGGGAGATTTTAGTCCAGCCTGGTGAAAAAAAATCAGATTTTTTTTTTGTGTGTGGGCAAGGCATCCTTGGCTCACACCTTCTCCAAACCTCTTGTTTCTCCTCCTCTGATGTGCAGGCTTGCACCCCTTGCTCTGTCACAGGAACACCTCTGCCCTGAGCTGTGGGGTGGATGCTTCCCCTGCACATCAGGTTGTTTGGAAGGGTTGGATCTGCACAGGGAAACTACACCTGGGGATTGGGCTCCCTAGTGGGCTGCAACCAGGAGAGATGCTAAGATGTGGTGCAGCACAGTGGGTTTTATCCTCCCATGTTATTCAGGTTTGTGGTGAGCTGCCCAGATGTTTGTTCACAACTGGGGAAGAGCACTTGAGTTGCTGTGGGGGAGACTGAGCAATAAAGGAGCTTAAGGTGGGAGTGGAATGAGTCTCATAGATGAGATTTGACAGGTCTGCATCTCTGATGGTAACATTCTTCTTGAGAAAGGAAAAATTGAATATTAAGAAATGAAGTAATTTCTTTAAAAATAGCCTTTTTTTTGTGGGAATTCATGTTGTATCTGCATTCAAGCTGTATGCAGGAAAAATGTTTTTCAGGAGACAGTGGAAGAATTGTGAGCAAGGCTTGCACAACAGGTTTAACAGTGGTTTGGATTCTCATGAACATAGTGGAGTACATCTTGAGAGAACTTTTTGCACTGATGCATACGAAATTAAGGCATTTATTCCTTAAGGTTTTCTGTAGTGCCCATGGCAGTGGTGGGGCATTCAGATCCTATTGTAGTATGAAAAAAATACAAATATATCACCACCACTCTGCATGCACATAACTCCTGCAAGGCTTTTTATTTATTTTTGCAGCTGGTTGAACTTCAGCACCTTCATGCACTCAGTCTGTTGGGGTACTGCTAGCAAAGTTGAACTACAGAGTAGAGAGAGACCATTCACTCATTTTCCATGGTTTAGTGATCATAACTGTAGTATAATTAAATTTCAAGTGTATCTGTTTATTAGCTTGCCAAATCTGTTGAGTAACATAGCCAAAATATATCAAAGTTCATCATGTCCTGGTTGGAAAATTCAATTATCTGAAGGTTGATCCTTTCTATAGAAAAGCATGTTTCAACCTGCAACCCATTTCTATTCCCCCTGCTACACACAAAAAAGGTGTTCAAGCTCTAATTTAATTCAAGAAAAGCTTAAACTTTTTTATTGTTATTGGTGTTCCCTGCTTGAACACCACATTTCCTTGTGGCAGGAGACCTCACTGAGGGATGCAAACAGCTCAGCATGCCGTGGTCCCTCTGTGAATGCCTCAGTTCACACTGTGTTTGACCTATGGGCTGGCACAGCTGCACTGCAGAGCTGTGCCATCAAACAGGCTGCTAAACAGTGCTGGGTGCAACTAGAAAATTCTTCCATCTGCCATCCTGAATTCTTGTGTACTGTGCTTCTCTTTATAAGAGGCTATTCAGTAATCCCACAGGTAGTTTATTTGTAAATTTAAGAGGTGGAAGAGTGGAGGGAGAGGCTGAGAATCTGAATACATTTGCTAAAATGTGGCTTGGAGTTTCTAGGGCTAATGACTAAAGAAGGGAAGCAACTGTCCTTTCTAAAGGCAAATCCATTTTTTTCAGAAAAGTCTTGCAGTTTTCTTTCAGTCTTCAGTACTTTAATCCATCACTATGTTGTCTGCAGATATTATTTTCAAGAAATATTTAACATTGAATTACCCCTACAGAGAGATTGCAGGTTGATACAGGCATCAGGTTAGCTTCTGTTGTTGTTGGGGTTGGTCTGCAGGTTTTTGGGTTAAGTTTGAAGCAGTTGAGAAACTTCAATGATCTTTTTCCAAGTACAGTCCCCTCAGATTGGAGGAGGAGATTTTATTCTTTTGATATGCTTTTAATAGCCTGAGTTGTATTCTTTACGAGGCTGTGCTTTTCATTCAATAAATCATGCATGGCAAAGACAAAGCTGTGTTATATAGGTTTAGCTTCTGGTTATGTTTTAATTTTTCAAACATCAGTTTTAAACTTTTAAACCCAGGCTTTACCTGGGTTTTGCTGCTCCTTCTTGTCCATTATACAGCCCTAAAAACATTCTCTTTAACTTAACTCTGACAGTTTTGGTTTTGCATCTTTTAGAAATCTTACATAATAACTTATAGAAATATGTATGCCATAGTGTCTTCTAAGAAGATGTTGTCTCACAGCTGGAAAGGCCATTTAGCTTCTGTGACAGACTTTCTCAGTGTCTCTTGCTGTCCTTTAGTGTGGAAATTATTTGCTTTAGAGCAGTGCTGATGCTTTTAAACAAATGCTGCAGAGAAGGGTTTCAGATTTCCAGTTGATTTCAGATGCTCTGTTGAATATGAATACAGAAAAATAATCTTGTTACTTGTAACTGGTTTTCCAGTTTATCAGTTTTCCTGTGTCACTATCACTTCCTATTAAACACAGTCACTGCTTTACAGTTCTGCCCTGGTGTGCATATGTGTGCACATTTTAAAAAATATATAATGGATAACTATGGGGGTTTTCCCACTAAAAAAACTGGTTTTGTAGCATTTTGGAGAGAGAAGTCTTTGAAAGGAAAGAAGATGATGAGTGAAGGGTTTCTGTTCCCTTTAACAAAGTGGAGTCTTTTATACTTCAGAGCCTGGCAGACAAAGTTTCTGGGTGTCCATAAATTTCTTGAAAATCATATGGGGTTATGGATAATAAATATACTTGAAAAATCAGGCTGTCTGTACCTGGAGTGTCCAGCCATCAAGATATTTTAATTACCAAAGATTTTCCCTTCCTGTTCTGCCACTGACTTACAGGATTTTGGTTTTCTAACAAAAAACTAATATATCAAAAATGCTATATATAGATCAGTATTTGTAAGGTTTGTGGATACATGTGTACAAGTATGATAAAAGACCTCAAGTCTTCTATTAATTCTGTATTCAAGAGTGAGAAAATGTGCCACTAATGAGACAAGGCCTATATGCTAAATGGTGAAACTTTTGGGCAGTTGCTTTGCCATTGTCTTTTCTATGTGTTGAATGGAACAGAAATCCTGAGGAAAACTAAATTTGTGGCTGTGTATTTTTAAAATTTTTTCATATTGCCAAATGCACAGAATAAAAATTGGCACATTTTTAAGGTGTTGAACAGTTGAAAGTCTGATGTAATACTGAAGGCTGTGTCTAAGACTTTGTTACTTAAGTGTTTTGTTTTGTTTCGTGAAGAGTTCCAGCAATATGATTCACAATATTGCTATGGGGCATTGTGCACACACACACAAGCTTAATTGCTGAGGGTTGGTATAATATTACTGGTACTCACAAGTGGTAAAGGTAGGAGTTATTATAGAATATTAATTTAGGCTTATCAGAAAGTGTTTTTCTTAAGGCCTCTTTTTAATTTGTGTTTATTTACTGTGGTTTCTGGAAACACTCCTTTAGGGGCCTTAAATTAAAGAGGAAATGTGTGTTTGAGTTTGCTGGTTTGCAGTAATCATAAAGGAAAGAATAAAGGCATAGAATCAAAATCATAAGCTTTTTTAAAGTTGGGGAGGCTTATTCTTCTGTCAGAAAATAACAGGCTTCCAGTCCTGATGGGTTCTTCCGCTGCAGTCTCTGAGGGGACCCAAATGATTATCAGTCCCCAATAGGCTGCACATAGGAACACAGGGCAGTATTTGCTGGTGAGTGGTATTCCAATACCAGTGGACTGGAAAGATCACTGGATTATTGGAATAAATCACAAAAAAAATCAGTCTTTTTCTCTTCCTCAGAGAAACCATTTTGGTTTATCATGTAAGCAGGCATTTTTTCCCAGATTATTTTGGAAGATAAGGTAATCTGCTCCCAACAAGTTGCATTTATGAATCCTTTTGAGTGCCTTCTAGGCTGAGAGAATGAGCTCTGTGGAACTGCAAACTGATACACTTGTGTGGGGAAAATAACAACACCTACCCCAAATCTCCATGCACTGAATGAGTCAGTGATTGAATAGATAAATCTTATTAACCTTTCAATAGTCCCAAGCTAAAACTGTCCTTATCACTCCTATGTACTCCCTGAAGGCATCTATTAAACTATAGTCGCTGCACATGAAATGTAAGGAGAAATTCTCAGCTGTGGAACATGGGTATCTAGAATTTGATCACTGAAAAAAATGTAACTCTATTCACACTGATAAATTATTAACCAGGCTTCCATAAATATATCCTTAGCTCTTAAACCTGTGTTGGTAAATGAGAAAGTTGGCTTTACAGGTCAGGTTGTGATGGGATGGCTGCTGTGGGGCAGCACCAGTGGCAAGAGACACCACTGTTGACAGCTCCTGACTGTGTCCCTGCATCCTGGAGATGTTCTCTCCAGATGAGGACCTGGGGCCACCATCCCTTCCACGCTGGCAAACTTTGTCTGCCTACTCTGTGTACACTGGACCATCTCAGAGATAACTTGTCCCATTCTAAAAGATTTTTAATAGATTTCCTTCTGGAAATGTGCATCCACTGTGCTGTCTGTCTCAAACCCTGACCAGTGAGTAGTTTGACCCCCACATAAGGATAAATTTTGATGTCATTTCAAGTGGCATAAGCTGTCTGCATATTGCAAATGCAATCAAAAGGCTGAAACACTTATGCAGATAACTGCAGTAAATCTTGGCCAAAAGGAGGCAGAAAGATGCTGCAGAAAGGTCAAGTTGTGATTAATATCCTATGAATGCAGCTTTGTGCAGTCTTTTCCCTGAATAATTTCTCTTTTGCCATTTCACCTAAAAACTGGTGTTCCAGTAATAAGTTGCCTGTGCCCACCACCTGTTCTTTCAAAAACTTGGAAGAGTAGCCCTAGGATGGGCAGGCAGTCTGGAAGTTCACTTCCAGGTACTTGAATTATTTTGCTTCTAGCACCACTGGAACTCCACATCTAGCTGGAAAGAGGGAGAGGGGTATCAAGTGTGGTAGCAGAGGGAATCTGTAGTGAAGAGACATGATTAGGAGTGTTTCTGTGCTGGAGTAGAAGCTGCTTCTGGAGAACTTCTGTACCTTCCTGCTGTTTGTACAGCACCCACTAGTATCATATTATGGAATTGCCTTGGCAGGTCATGGCCAGAAGGATAGAGGAGAAAGCCTGTAACCCTTTTCTTATAGCAAGCGTAAAATATCCTAATATAGTGTATATTAGGTAGCATTTATGTTTGAAAAACTCAGATTGCTGACAAAGAGTGGTTGAGGCCTCATGTCGCATAAGGTATTTCTGCAATGGAAATCTGGTATCTTCTCTCATGCTCTATAAAGAAACCTTCAGCAGTTGCACCCACTGCCTTCTAGTTTGGAGCATTTCCCCCAGGGTGGTCCATTGTGCAGCTTTGAACCTCACTCCTGCAGTGAGGTGGCAGTGGTCCTGGCTGATCACTGTTGAAGGTTGTGCTGCCAAAGAGTTGTAGTTGCTTTCTGTGCAAACCAGGCAGAAACGAGACAGTCTGTTCTGCTCTGGAAACTTCAGCTGCAAGCCCCTTCCTCAGGAGACATCCATCCGAGGCACTGGATGGGCTGCACTGAGAGGTCAAAGAGCTTTAAAGTGGCAAAGAAAGCTGTCCCAGATGTTCCTCTGGTTTGATCAACAGTATTTTCAGAGGAATCTGTCACTTCTCTTTGTCATACAGTGTAGCAGCGCGCTTGGCAGAAGCTGCTGCTTTTGAGCTTCAGGTTTTGGTGGGAAGAAGGCCCAGGCAAAGCCCTCAGCCTTCTTCTTCCAATATCTGAACTCTCTGCCTGAGCTGTGGTAAAATGCCTTATTTCTCTTGTGTTACCTGTACCCATATCCCAGATCCCATATATGGCTATGCCCTGGAAAGCCCTTCCCCACTGTCACTTTGAACTATGCCGTTCCCCATTGGGTGTTTCCTGGTCCCACCTTCCTTTAAAAGCCCTGCAGGGCTTCTTCCTCACTCTTTTCTCTGCATTACTCAGCCATCTGGATAACCCTGGACCCTCACAACGCAACACTGGACTCGATAAACGGCTGTTATCCTGGAGAAGGGGCCTCTGTCTAAGCCTTTTATTCTCGTCTGCGTTACCACACCACGCCTGGGGAACTCTCGTCCTAGAGGAGCCAGCAGGAACAGGTTATCTGCGGTAGCTGGGACTCTGTCCTTTGGGAGAGTTATACAACTCACCCCAGCAGGGATCACGCACGCATAAAAGCGCTGTCGCTACCTCGAGAGCATTTCCAGCCTTAGCGCTTTAATACAGTGTGTGGAAAAGGATGCTGATCCTGTGCATGCTGCTGTCAGACAGTCTATACAGGCTTTTGCTGAATTTCCTCATTGGATTCATCAGGGTCCTGGAAGATCCAACCGCAACATCCAGTTCTTTTCTCACTGTTCTCACTTCTGCTCCTCAGTCATACGTGATGCATGACTGCTCCCAACAGACCCACCTCCTGTCACTTTGAGCTGTCCAGAATACACATTATGTTACAAATCTCACCTGGGGAAGCAGAGGGAAGGCTCTGTGTATTGCACTACCTCCTCTGCCCCTCTGAAAGGGACCCTCAGGGCCCTGATAGCTGATGCACAGCCCAGACTTCAGACAGACAGCAGTGTAACCGGTGAGATTACATTTTCTAACTAGATTTTTGTTGCTTTTTTTCCCTGCCTGCCATGAGAATTTTGGAAACTAACATGCTTGTATATGCAAGCTTTCCAACCATGTTCATTCTGAGGCAGACACTCTGGTGCAACACACTGATGCATTTTGTGGCAAGATTTAAGAGACCTGTTAGCTTTATTTGCTGTTTGTAGAGAAAAATATTGTAGCATTGTATTTGGTAGAAAACAAAACAAGGCAACACTCCAAGCTCATCCCCCTTTCCGATTAAGCTGTTTATGTCCTCTGGTTGGTTTCTGGACAAATGTCCTTGTGAACAGCTTATTTTATGCTGGAAATGAGAAGTAGGACACATTTGCTCACATGTTTTGCATGCCTGTATTTGAGGTAGTCATGCTTCATCACCTTCACAGTCAGTGGAGAGAAATGGATGCTACCAGACAAAGGCTCCTCTGACCTTTTTAAAATCTTCCTCTGAAGATGAGGTGAATCATGCCCTGGAAATGCCTATTTCTCTCTGCAGCTTATAGAGAGGGACTGGAATGGGTAGGTCAGAATAAATAAGATATATCATAGAACAGAGAATCATGGTTTGATTTAGAAGAAACCTTTAAAATTCACTGAATCCAACAACCACAAACCCCCCTGACCCACCCCCCACCTTGTGCAGGTGAATCTCCTAAAGATGTGCCACACTTCCATACAGAGACATGATTAGATAACTTTGCTGTGCATGGAAATCAAACAGTTCTTTTCATTAAAATACAAATCCAGTTGCTTTATTAAAACAAGTAGAAATTCATTATCAACAGCAGTGGAAAATTAGGGTTGCTGTACCATAGTGTTGTGGCAGAAAGGCACAGGAGCATCAAACAGGCTGCAATGATGGAGGACAGGATTCTCATCTCCTGCATACACACAGCACATACACCTTTCCTCATTTAAAGCACTCACACTCAAGGTCTGTGTTTCCTTCTCCCCAAAGCCAGGGTGGGTATCACTGTTTGGGTGGATGCCTTCCCAAATGGCTGCTCTTCTGGGTGCTAGTTCCCTCTTCTGACTCTGCAGCCTGGCAGCACATCCTCAGCAGTCTTCCTGCAGCCTTCTTGCAGAGCTCAAAGAGCATTTCATTTTGCTTCATTCATGAAGAAAATAAAGTCAATGATAGATTTTTTCAAGTGAACTAAATCTCAGATGAGTCATGAGCTTTTCTGCAAAATGAAAGGTTTGGTGAAGTTGAGGCACTTCTTTGGAGTACTTTTAGTTCAGCAAATTATTGAAAAAGTTTGAATTTGAAGACACAAATAGATTTCTGTTGTATGTTTGAAGAATCCTCATCCATTTCTGTGCAACATACCTGATTATGTTTTCTGTTAAGAAAATTCTGCTGGGGTAAAAATGAAATAAACCTACTGATATTTCAGTCAATCACTTGCTGTGGTTAAAGAAACAGATGCTTTTTTGTGAGTCTTGTTAAGTAATGAAAACAGTAACCTTGTTTTCCCATGCATTTTCTACTTCATGTCAGATGAAGGTTGCTGTGATAGTGCTGCAGTCCAGACCACTGCCCCAGGGATGTCCTAACACGAGATGGTGGCTGCAGCCTCAAGTCCCAGTGAAGAGGAGACAGGGAATTTAAGGAGGATGGAGAAAGGTTGTGACCAGAACTGGCCAGTAAAGGATTTGAGAGTGGCTTTCATATGTCCTGGGTGTGCTACTTCATTCCTGTCCTGTGCATCATGGCATCAAATTAATCGTGTCTCAATATGTATCAGTTTAATTCCTCCTAAACTGTGTAAATATAGTAAGAAATGCTAGTAGTTACAAAGAAGAGTTAGGAAACTTGCTGGCATTGTACTTCCTTTCTATTTCTAAAAGAATTCAGTGTCAAGAAGTGATTTATTGCTCCCAAATGCCATATGTGTTAATGTGGGGAAAGGGTTCTACCAAATTTTAAAAAAGAGTTGATAAACTTTCTTCAACTTGCCTTAGTTAAATTTCATAACAGTGAGTCTTGGTTAAATTCATAATTTATGCAGCCATGAAGCAAAATATATGTAAGGTGGATATTAGATCTTGTTTTACAACTGTGTATAAATCCATTCTATTCTAGACCTCAGTTCACTGCTTTTCTTTCCATTTCATCACAGGAAGTATAGAGACACAGGGATTAACTTAAACTTATTAAAGTTCAGTGCTGAATGAATTGCTGCCTTCATAGATGCTATGACTAAGCAATAAGACTGAGATGACTCAAGGCCTAAGTCATATTTTCATGGCTTATTTAACATTGCACAGATGTTATTTGCTTAACAATAGCAGAAATATTTTTCCTTCATTCATTCTTTGGCTCAGATCTGTTTGGTTTCTTTAATTTTGCAACCTGATGCATTGACTTTTCTTTCCATTCCTACCCTGGGAAGTGTTACCTTTTCTGGCTAAATGCTCAGCCGAGAAAGTGAACCATGTTTACCCAAAGATGAGCAAAACAAAAGAAAAAGGTTGACACCCTTTTGTGTCATTCTGCCCACTCCTTGCCTCCTGTTCATAAGTATATTACCTAAGACATGCAGATCCCTCTGAATCTTCTCTAAATATTGAGAACATGATTAGATATTCATCTATTCCAGAACATCACCAAGGGGTTAAATTCTTTCATTTTATTGTTTTGGGGATTGCATTGTTGGACCTCTGGGGAGTGTAGAGTTGTGTTCAAGAGTGAACCTCTTGGTGTACTCTCTACCTCTGGTCTGTCCTGCACTTCATCCCTTTCCTGCAAGCATGCTGCCTTTTTTCCAGTGTGGTGCTCTTGAAAAATTAGCCAAGGTTGTTGGGATGGTGTCTCCATAGGGAGCTTTCACCAGGCACTGCTGCTCCCTGTTCTTGAGGTTTCTAGCCTCGCTGGGCAGCTGCTTGAGCCTAAATTTCTGTAGCAAGGAAATTAAAAAATGCAATTTTTTAAAAAAATTTTTTTCTGTTACTTGAAGATTTTTATAAGGGCTGAAAAACAAGCAGAGGGAGACCTGTAGAAGGAGCAATATTTAATGAGTGTTCAGGCTGTCAGTGCTGAACTTAGTCCTAGCTCTCTTATTTGTACAATCAAGCAAGTTAATTTACTGCTTTCTTACACAGCAAGGTCTACCTCATAGACTTAATGAGGTTTAACATTATTGCTTTAGCCTTTAAACACTTATGATTTTGGTTTTGAAATGTTATTACAGTAATTGTAGAAATTAGATCTAGCTAGCAGGCATTGACTGTGGTTGGAGAGAGACCTGCAATCCTGGAGGTAGGGACATGACAGCTCTGCCAAGATATTACCAGACAGCTGGAATTGTGCCCATCCTAAAGAATTAACTGCTTCTGAAGCCATTGGGATTGTTTGATTAATGAATCTGAGTTTTTCTAATTACTCTGAAGTCAAACACACTTATGCTGCACGAAAGAGGTAGACTTAAGGAACCATATTTTGAGTTTCTCAGCCTGTGTTCATTGCAGTGCACTGATACCAATTTGTATGTGCTTTTAATGACTCTTCAGACAGTGTTGCTGTCACTCATACATGATCCTTTCTTTAATGCAATACATGATTTGCCAGTTCATAGATCTTCCAGCTCTTGTATCTAAAGGTCTTTGAAGTTTGTTCTTAACCAAAGAATCTACTTACTATTTGCATTGTAACACTGACTAGAGCTCTCACTGAGTCTAATCTGTGTGCAATTAACTGAGATCACATTCAACAAGTGTGGTTTGGTTTTCCTTCCTTGCCACTTGATTTGGGTGTCTTGACTCTCTCACCTTACAAATTTGTTGATTTTGTGCAACAAGCATTTCCTGGTGCTTCAGTACCTCCTTATGCTTGGTTTGCTTACCTGGGTGTGTGCCTTCTGCAAATACATTGCTGGGAAGTGAAGCTGGTTTTTCTTGCTCCTGTTCATGGCATTCTGCAAGCAGTATGCTTAAGTGAGAACAGGAGGAGAAACCAAGTTGGCTGTTACAGTCTTAGCATGGTAAGCTTTACATTTGTTCATTTTTATGTCTTTCTGCCTTTTATTAGAATTAATGTGGGCAGCCCTTACCTTTCTTCCTCCTTCATCAGCTGGCATACAGCTCAGAAAAAAGAAAAGCAACTGTGAACATGGACCATGTTTTGGTGGCTACCTGTTGGTTCCATCTTAGTTTTGAATTTAACTTCAGGCCCCATGTGAATGAACTCAGGATACATAGGATTTGTGTGTTTTAAGCAGCACATGTATGAAATGTGCCTCTTTTCAGTGTCGGGTGCATTGGGTTTAGATTCAGCATGCTGTGATATACAGGGCCAGCACTGAGCTGGGAGGTGGGAACTGGGGCTTCCTGAAGGGTGTGGAAGAGGCAGCAATGCCATTAATCCTGTTCCTGCAGAGTTTCCAGCCAGGCTGTTGTGCCTCATGCAGCTTTGGTTCAAGCAGTGATTGGTGCCTTTTCAAGAGATGATGAATCTCAGCCTCTCAAGTGGCAAAAGCCAATTACAGCCACCACACCATGCTGCATTGGGCTATTCTTGCTAGGAATTTCTTTACCAGTATGAAAATACAGTTTGTGCCTATCCTAAATACACCCATGCTAGTAAATATGTGTGGTTTAAACAACATTTCTCTACTGGCAAAGAATTTCCTGGCAGCAGTAGGTGAAGGCCCTCTCACTCAAGCAATGTGAGGCAGTGCTGTGGTTCCTGTACCACCACAGTCAGTGCACTTGGGAAATGTTGCCTCTGTTGCTGAGTCACTAAATTGTTCCATGTCCAGGCTTCCAGCTAAGTAAACATAATGGTTCAGCCATGGGAGCAATTTCTTGCATCAGGCATTTGATGACAGAGCCATTGAAGAAAAGAGGATGATTCCTCTCCCTTCATTTTGCTGCCTTTCAGCTTTGTCTCTTGAGAGCAGGACGCTTCTCCTCCTCCCCAGGCAGGTAGGGGAGAGATGAAGCAAAAGCATTTTGGAGTGCAGATGACTGTTCCCTTTTGGGGCTCGTGAGGATGCCCTGGGGCAGTAACACCAATGGTGATAACAGCAGGGGCTTCACCACAGCTCCTGTGCCTCTGAACTGAAGTCCCTCAGGGAGATTCAGTTTTGGGGGTGCTCTGTTTCTAATTGTCACTAGCAGCTGTGCTGACAGTCAGCAAAAATAAATGGCATGTTCTTCCACCCTGTAATACTTTTTTCCCCTCTTTTTTTTTTTAATTGGTGTATGTGTGTGATTGTTGTTGTTGTTTGTTTTTAAACAAGCCTTAATTCCTTCTTTTGTCTAGGGAGGGTGAGCAAATGCTCTCTGGATAGACATGGTACCTGTGTGCAGTGGATGCAGTTATATGCAGGATAAACTGCACCTTTTTATTAATTTTTGTCTAATTTTGCTGTCTTATGCTAACAAGTGCCTGTTATTTCTAATGTCTCTTCCCTCAAGAACAGTTTCAGAGAGGAAAACTCCATTCTAGAAATACATTTCTATGGGGGGTAGGAGAAGTGAGAAAAGCACGAGGATAGTCCCAATGAGCGTTTTTTCTACCTTTGCCATGAGGCAAGGGAAAACAACAACCCACTCGAGAGACTCACATACAGCCTTGGGACTGTGTCACGGTGGAGGAGGGATGAATGAAGTGGCTCCTTCTTCTGCAAGTCCAATGTCAGACCATTGTTTTACTCTGACTTAAAAAATTATTGTTCTCTTTATATACTGAATGTTAATGAGAACAAAGCCCATCATTTTAGGGGAGGTTGCGGTTTTCCCAGTGTTCTAATTCATATTTTAGTGCTCCTCAAATGCTCTGTTGTGTAGAATCTTCACTCGCTTTAGGATGAAAACAACTACATTTCCTATTCAGCCCCAGGGCTGCTTAATAAAACATCGCAAGTCTGTTAAAAGGAGCATTGTCACTTTCTAAAAGCTGGCTGGTTTTTGTTTTTAAACCCTAGGTTGATTCATGATTCAGCTCTTGTGAGCTAATTTATTCTTATTCTGGACCATTGAGAGAGAGAGCAAAAGTAGTGCAGGAAAGGAGAAGAGCAAATTTTCCTATTAAGTCTTAATTTGAAATACAGGCCTGGTCTCTAATAATGTTGTCTAAAGCAGGGAAGTCTTAAGTGGTAGATTATTAAAAACAGTATCTCTTTACTTATCAGCCTCCTTTCCCATAGAGCAAACGTTCCTTCTGGTTGTGCTATCATTGTTCTCTTGTTCAACAGCCACGTGTACAACAGAAATGCCCTCCACTTACCACAAAAGGTAGGGGGCCAAATCAGATGCTCTCCTGCTGTCAGGTGGGGGGCTGTTTTGGTAGAATGCAGGGAAAAGGGATTTTTTTTTTTTTTTTAGACCTGCTTCATGAAAGGTAAAGATACCTGCAATATCTTCAGTCCTAAAAGTTAGCCTGGCAAGGGTAACATTGTCGAAGGATTATAAAACAATTTGGAAAACCTGGTTTATGCAAAGTTAACTGCTTAACTGTTGCCAGTACTTCAGCTGGCTTGGGGTAGAGAATATCACCTAGGCAGAGATCATGAGTGTAACATGTAGAAGGAAGCCTCTCTGAGCAAATGGCAGCTTCTCTTGAGGTGTTTGCTGAAGTTTTGGCAGCTAAGCAGTGCCTGGTTAGGAAATCTTATTCCTGAGTGGCAATTTCATAGAGCAGAAGAAAACCTGGAAGCTGAGGTATAGTCTGAATCTTGATGTCAATTAGCTGGTAGGTACAGCTATGTTGGATGGCTGACAGACAGGAAAACTGGGCTGTTACTGCAGCCCTGAACACAAACCTCTGTTGCTGATGAGCTCAAGGAGCTGGAGCTGTTCCCCTGCCCAAAGCAAGAAGGGAAATTGGAGGATGATGCTTTTTAAGACTGTCATTGGTGGGGTTTATGTCTTGCTAATACTGAGTATGAGATCATTAAACAGCCTGCCATCCTGTTTTTTTAAGAGATTATTGTTGCTAACAATGGATTTTAATCTACATAGAGCTGGCTGAACACATAAGCAGATATTTCCTGACAATTGCCAAATCCCTCTGTTAGGTGATAAGGACAGTTAAAACCCACAACATTTTTGTCATAGATGGGATGGAAGGATAAATTCAGTAAAAAATAGAAAGCAAGCTACACAAACCATCATGAATAGAATTCTACTTCAGTTGATTATATTCATTCATATAATAATATAAGTATAGGTTGTACTACAAACATATTTCTGTTAATGTGGGTAGCATGAATGTAATTTGTCTATCTGTCCATATGGTAACTTTATAATGCTCTACATTATTTTCTATATTGGAAACTCTGACATAGTTTCAGTTGTCTTTACAAAAAACACTGTGATTATTTCTATTCAAGATTCACATACTTCACCATAATTCAGTTGTCAGCGTGAGATATCAGAACAGACCACTGTGGTTTAATATTTCTTCCCTATAAGAAACTTGATGGAATGATCTTTCAGCTGATTTACATCTAGCACAGGAGTGTATAGCACTCTCTGAAATTTTAAGTCACTCTTATCTGACAATTTGTGATGTCATCACTCTTACTTAGTTCTTGCTTAGTTCTGCTCTGGGGTCTGTGTATTTGCTCCAGGTGGCAAATTAAATAAGTGGATTCCCAGTTATGGCCCCAGTAATTCTGGATTTCATATGAGCTTCCATGTATTGAGAGACAAATCTCCCAGGACATTCATGGATCAGCAATATGCTTAGTCAAAGGGAATATTTGGGGTGTTTGTATGGCTTGGTAGGAGTACTAATCTCTTCAGACTTAAAAGAAATGCTGAGAAGAAATGGCCAGACGTCAAGTTAACTTTATGAAGCAGTTTTTCTCTTCCCTGATTTCCTAATGCCAGAATGTATCTCATGAGGTAGAGTGCTCTTGGCAGCCTGCTTGTCATACTTGCCCTGTGTTTCTGCAGGAACCCTGGTTACCTGCAGCGCAACATCAAAACAATAATGGTGCTGTCAGAGATCATTTTTAACACTTTTGTTGTCCTAAAATTCTAATTGTTTCACTCAGTCTTTCCCCTTTACCTCTTGGCTTTCCATTTTCAATAAAACTTGGTGCTTTTTCCCCAGTTAAAAATAATAAATGCCTGTGAGAACAATGTTGTGTGTCACCTGCGCCACCCCTGCAAGGAAAATCAGCAAACAGGAATTTGGAGCACCTTGACCAGCCAAGCAATGAGCTTATTCTCTGACTGCAGAACTTGGGTCTATGACATTTGTGCCATTGCCCTGTGCTCCCTGGTCTGCTGATGCTAGGATCTGGTTGGGTTCAAAGTATTGTTTTCACCAGGCATTTTTCTAGGCAGTTCAAGGAAGAACCTGACCTGGATATTAACAAAGAACAGTTCACATGTTGGTTTTCTTCCTTACAAGTAACTTGGTCTTGTGGTATGAACCTTTTCCAAGGATTTAAGAACAAACAATGGTTCTGCATTGGGGGGCTTTTGGTGGGGGGTTGTTTTTTCCTACTAAAATAAATGCAGAGAATAGAAGTATATTTTTCCATGTGTGTTTTTATTACTTAGCTTCTGTATGTCTAAGATAGCAATCTAACCAGAAGTAGTTGTCTATGATTTGCTTGTTTCCCAGTTTTCATAACAGGAAGCTCATAATAGGCAATCCTGACTTGCACTTCTGCCTTGCATTGACTTGCTGTGTGCTTTCAGTTTGGGTATCACCTTTCTGTCCCATTTTTTTACATGATAAAAGTGACACTGATAGTTGGATCTGTATTGCAGAAACAATGAGATTTGTTATTGTGCTCTTGGGGAAAAAAATAAAAATATGTCAGCTGTGCATAAGTAGCCCCTGAGATAACCTGGTAAGTCTGCAGGCCCATCTTCTGTGGCTTCCAAACCATTACTACATTTAGCCTTTGTCAAATCAGACTCTGATGGTAATTTCAAATTCACCCAGATGTGTTTGTTTTGACTTTCAGGTAGTTTGAAACAAATACACCCAGTGATTTGGTGGCTGCAAACTTCAATTATTCAGGAAGGTGATTGTGCAGCTGCCTATGAATGCAGTCTGAAGGCTTGCAGTGAGCATCAGCCAGGACCCAAGGACATTCAATAACCAGGAAAATTACTGCCTTTCTCAAGGAAGAAATAAAAGAGAAACCTTCATTTCTTGCATAGCTGGAAGGAAAAGCAATACAATCTCGACACTTGTTTAATTTAAAGAAGCATTTTCCAAAATACCTCTTGACTGTGTGGATCTTGTAACTCCGACACAAACGTGCCTTTGGACTTGTGCAGATAAATCATTGGAAGAATTGATTGGACAAAGTGGTCAATGATAGACTGACTGCTGAAGGATCATGACGAAGCACTTGGAGATCATCAATTTGTCATTTTTGTTGGAACATGAAAAGGAAACAATATTGGGAGTATTGAAGAGAGATGAGTACTTGAAAAAAGTTGAAGATAAAAGAATAAGGTAACTCTTTTTGCTGTTGCTTTTAAAAATATGGTTGGTGGATATTTTTGTGTGGTACCCAGTGAGGATTTTCTATATGCCTCACACAAGGATGAGTGTTGGGAGATGACACACAAGTATGTTAAAAAGAAAATTCCTTGCTGGTGTGGCTCTCTGTAAAAAAATGGTGTCCATTGCTTCAAGACAAAAGTGTAAGAAAGAGAACAAATGCAAAAATCTGCAGCAGTGTTTTTTTAAATTTCAGATTCTGCAGATTAGTCCAGTTTATCTGAATGTCCCCTGTGAACTGAAGGCTTTAGTAAGGTTCTTGAACCCTCTTATTCTGAGAGGAGCTGCACAGGGAGTTTGCCTTCAGAGCTGACTGTGGGAGAGGAAGTTTAGAAGGTGTCAGAAGGAGAGAAAATTGGCATCTTGCTTCTGCTCAGGACTCCCTACAGTATAGGGCAAATGTGAGATAGTGACCTTTTTTGTTCTGTGGTAATACTTACAGAATAGATAGAAGGGCCTTTATTTTAACAGATTACTTACATATACCAAAAAGTAAATAAAATTTAAAATCTCAGGTATTTATCTCTAAAGTCAGTGTTGGAAGATGTAGAGTTTCAGGGTATTAATAGAATCCATGTATTTTCTACTCAAACAAATAAAAATCAAAGTTCAGAGAACAATGTGTGGAGGCAGGCTGAGTCAGCTGTTTTAGATGGCTCAGTTTGAGTTAGTTCTGCAAAGGTTCCTGTGTTTTCCAGGGTGGTTTTGCTGCTTTGTCTCACTTCTCCCCACTGCCCTTTCAAACTTTCAAACAGTGCAGGTTCTGAGAAAGAGGCTTAGTGTGTGGATGGATGCAGCATTTGGTGTTGGCGAGGCTGCTGAGTATAATGGATGACAAAGGGAAAATTTCCAGCCTTTGCTGGTTTCTGTCCATGAATTCCAAGGCCAGGCTGCTTTGTTCTTCCCTTTGATTTTCTATAAAGCATTTTAAACATTGTGCACTGCGAAGATGTTTGTTCAGTACCTGCTGAGTCTTCTACTGTGTAAAACTATTACTTGAAAATCAATGCAGAGTTAGCCACAAGGTTTTGAAAGCTTTGCTTCTTCAATTGAATCAAGTCTAAGTGCAGTGTCCCTGTTGGTGTGCAGTCCATTTACCTGGGAGAATGTAATACCTCACCAAATGGAGGGGGTTAAAACTGGTTCCTTCTGCTGCTGCCAGACTGGAAGGAAAGGAGTTTCTTTTAAGGTGGTGTGGGCAAATTAATAATTTTGTCTCCTTAATAGTTTGTGAGATGAAGAAGAAAACAGATGGAGCACTGTTTGTTCCAGGCATTGTGCTCTATTTAGTAATAAAATAGAAATTTCAAATGAGGTATTTCAGTTTTCTGAGGTGGTGGCCTTGGAAATGTGTGATGTGCCAGTTGTCACCTGTCAAAAGCATCAGTGTGGAGTGTATCAGATCAGTGGCTTCCTAAAGCCTCAGAAAGCTTTCTTTTCTACTACTGTCATTTCCCAGTCTCAAGTGGGTGGAAAGTTGAAACTCCTGAGGTTTTGTGGTTTTCTTTTTGTTTTGTTTCATTTGGTTAGTTTGGGTATTTTTTTTGGTTTGGTGTTTTTTTGGTTTTTTTTTTTTTTTTTTTACTATGTCTGAAACCCCCACAATTTCTGCTTGTTTTGGCACTACTGGAAGTCACTCTGTCAAACCTGCTGAGTCTGGGAACTTGAGGCAGCTCTGGAGGGTATGGTTCAGGAAATCACAGGAGGCATTGCTTTATCAGTGTTTTGGTAAAAATGGAAAAAGCACCCTAAGAAAATGCTGGAAATTAAGTTAATCTGAAATATCATACTAATTAGGATAACTAATGATGCAATGTGATGCTTATGCATACTTCTAGAACAAGTGTATGAACCAATTTGATTCAGATTCATTGTCAGTAGACAATACTTCACCTGATAACAGTTGAATATAGTCTATAAAAGATTTTCAAAGTCTAAAAACTATAAAGAATTGGATAGTTAACTGTGTCCTAGGAGACTTTTTAATTTTTCTTTCTCAATACAACTTGGCAAGGATATGTAATTATGGTTTATAAGCATACTTCAGAGGAACATTTGTTGTCTTTAAAATTCCATTTGGTACAATCTGTTATATATTTTATTAAAGTACTTTGCAAAAGAGCAAGTCCCTTTGTACTTATTTTCAAGGCATTTTTCACTCTGGGAAGATGTTTACTTGTACATTTGTACTGAAGAGTTTTTATTAGTCCATTCCACTCTTTCTGAATCTATCTTGATAATTTATCTTTTTCTTTTCCTTTTAGTCTTCAAAAGCCATTGTAGTGTAAAAGGGCCTTCCTCTTCAACAGGAAAGCGAGGTAAATGCAGGAGGATGTTCTGATAATGAAATTGTTAAGAGTTGTTGTTACTATCACTACTCATACTTTTGTTCTGGAGTATGGGTAGCTCTTCTATTTTTATTTGATGCACAATGATTTTGCCCACATGAGAGAAGCCAGCAAGTTCTCTTTCTGGGGTCTGGTTTTGATAATACAAATAATCAACCCCCTTAATAAAGGTTATGGTTTTTGTTCTTTAGGTGTGCATCTTGACTGCAAGGTTGTTTTTTTTTTTAATATTGATTTGAAGCTGTTAATAGATTAAATGTGCAAATAAACAACAGTGTTCTAAGCATTGTTTAATGCTGCTTTTGATGTCAGTTGAATCAGCATCATGATTTTTTCTATTGCTAACATTATTGAGTAAAATCGTTAATTCTTACCTTAACTATTTTCTTAGGGTTTAAAATACAAAGGTTCTTTCCATTCTTTACAGAGCAAAGCTATGAATGCCATGCTTTTAGAGGAGATATCAGATAATAACTGCTGTGCTGAGGAAACAAAGAGTGAACATGCCAATTTCTTCCAAGGAAAGGGTTTTCATGGGTTATTACTTGAACCTTCCCCTCAGCACTTAGGTTGCCAGAATTTGTGTCAGAATTGCACCAACCCCAGATCTGTGTTGACAGGGAAAGTTAGCATTCCTCTCTTTTCATTTAACTGAAATGGCATCTCCTTATCAGTCCAAAGAGATCCATGGAAGCAATTTAGGGTATTAAGTTCATTATAATATAGGAGAAGCTGTTAGCATGGATACCACCATGTGGTAGCTACAAGCAAGTACTTCAGGAAAAAAAAGAAGTTTGAGGGAATGAGAAGTGACTTCTCTGCTGCATATACATTTGGATTTGTTTATAAGCACAAAATGATTGCAGGACAACATACATCGTGTGGTGCATGGTCTGTGCTTTTGTAAAGTTGGCCATAAATATCTGAAGGAGAGAGCCTTTATGATAAAGCACATTGGTTATTTCTACCTGTATGGGAAATTCAAGTTGCTGTCTGGCAGCTCAGTCATTTGTGACATGAATTTAACACAGTTTAACACTTTGTTACTCTTTGAATCAGAGACTTTTCCATCAAGAGTAGTTGCTGTTGTCAATACCCTAAGGGTAGAGATGCCTGCTTTGCTGTCCTGTGTTCTTTGAGAACAACAATCCTCCAGGGGTGAAAGAATTTCTGATGGTGACTAATTCTCATACTCCAAGCACAACCTATTTTATTAAAGACTAGTAAGAAACCAACAAATGATTTGGGGTTTTTTGTTTGTTTGTGTTTTGCAGTTTTCTTTTTGTTGTGTTTTGCTTTTCTGTTTTTTATTTTAATCTTAGTAACCATGCAAGGATATCTCAGTGGAAATTGGTAATTGCCCGATTCTTTTTGTGAATTCATAGTAATATTTATTGTTATTTTCTGCATACTGTGCCAGACAGTGGAGGGAACCTGGCTGAATTTGGAGAAGGTACTGAGAATCAGTCTGGGAAAGAAATTGCCTTTCTTCCTCATACTCCAGAAGTATGTTGATGCCAGTTCCTGCACAGAAAATTTCTCTAGTAGCCAAGTTAACAGCTGCACAAATTCAGAAGGAGGATGCTTCTATTTCTCTGTGCAGGAGCAATTTTTTTTTTTCCTGGTAAAGTCTTTAATTATAGTTGGTTGAGGAAGAGGGGGGATTGTGCTTTTTAATTTTTATTTCAATTTTTTATGACTCTTTGAACTATGGAAAAATAAAATGGCAAAATAAAATTAGGTATATTTAGATTATGCTGCTCTACATCTTCAGAGGAAAAAGGGTTTTGAAATGGAGAGAAGGAAGATCCAGGACAAATCTGAAAATCAGACTGAGTAATTATGTATGCCATTGCATTTGACAGTATTTTTTTCAAAAAAGGAGGAGGAGGAAAGGCAGAAAAAAAATTCATAATGAAAAGTTTGGCAAAATCCTACTGAAATGGAAAAAAAACCACCCAAACCCGTAAGTTCGGTGTTAATAAAAATAGTTACCTAACTCAAAGCAAGTGGATAGTGCTTACAGAGTTAAAGGAAATACTATATTCAGTGAATGTCTTTCCTCTTGCAGCAGCATAGCTAGTCTAATTTTCTGTATTTGGGGAATAAAAATTCTCTGGGGTAAAGATATTTTTAAGAAGAAATGGATCTGTTGGGGCTTCTCATTCCTTCCTCTGTGCAGCATTATAGGGGTTTGAGAGTATTTAATCTCTGGAGGCTGCATTTGTGGGGGAACAAGCACATTTGCCTCATAACTTTCAGCATCAGTAGGGAAGAACCAGACTCTTTTAGGGGCTCTTGTGCCTCTGGTAGCTGGTGGGCAGCTGTGCCAAGAGCCGTGAGTTCTTGCTGCTCCTTCCGTTGTGTTTTGTAGAATTGTGGCTGCTCCATTTTTTTTTCTCATCTTTTCAAGGCATCAGATTTTCATATTGACTTGTTAGATGGACTTAATCTAGGAATCTGGGATCTGAGTTATTTCTCAAATTCACTGTTGGCTAAGGTTTGGATTTGCAGCAGCAGTTGGTTGTTTTGTTTTGTTTCCTGCTGTATAGGCCACCTTTGGAAAGGTTCAGGTAAAGTCATTCAGTGTTACCTGGAAGACTGGTTAGAACAGAACTCTTCTCCAATGTGCTTAACATATTTTGGCAGACAGTAAAGAGATCTTAATATAAAGTAATAGTTTAGAAAAATGGCTACATATTCTGTGGAAGAATTACCCTTGGAAGAAACAAAATTGTTTTTAATAGCTATCTTTTATCAAACAGCTCTTGTAATAGATGGTTCGTAAACTTTGTTGTATGATAGGATTCTTTTTCTCCAGCAGCTTATTAAATTGGTTTCTGCTGAGTTTTATTTTTTCTTTCATATTACTAGGAGGAGGTTGATAAATATTAATTCTTCCTTAATATTTGCGATTAAAATATATAGCTCCATGTTTAAATGTATTCCTTTAAAATTACAGAGTGCAAATGTTGGGCTGGCTAAAGGAAATTGGGTGTGTATAATACAGCTGGTAACTGCCCTGGGAGATAAATGTAGTGGTAAGTCAGTGCAGCTACAGGCTGCACTTGTTACCCCTTTTCAATACTGTGCAGGCAGTGCAGCTCAGCTGTGCTTGTTTAGAAACTGTTATGATGATGGATTTTTTCTCATGATTCACCCACCTTCTCCTGCTCTTCCTGGCCCTAGAGACAGTTCATTCTCTATTTTCTTAAGATATGAATGTATTTGTTACAGTCAATCAGCAGTTCAGTTCAACAAATAATATAGGGAATCTCAAATGGAAGTTCATATCCAGTGTATCTGTCCCTGACTCTTTGCTTGCTTTTAAATTTTTCTATTGTATTTGTTCAATCGAGTGGAGAAGCTATGGGTTGATTTATTTTCTCTCAGTTCCCTGGAAATCATCAAAGGCAATTTGTATTCAAAAATAAGAAAACAAACACCTCTTAGAATTCATGCTCTTAGCAGATCAGCTATCACCTGATAAGGATTTTAGATTGGGTATTGCATAAAGTGGGAAATACTGTTGCAATCACCACTACTGGATTGTGAGAATAAGGCCTTTTTTAATGTCAAAAATATTGATAAGTTTTTCAACATCTTGATTTCTAGCACGCTTTTTTTCTTTTTTTTTTTTTTTTAATGCTCTGTTTATTGGTTTGGGCTGATAGAGATTTTCTAATTTTAAATTGGAACTATTTAAAACAGATTTTGTGCCCTATCGTACTTCTAACTAAGCACAAAAGGACCTGACAGTTGCAGTGGGGAAGGAGAAGGTGGGAGTGGAAGGAGTTCAGTGAAGGTTTTGTTTCACCATTAAACACCTGGATGCAGTACACAGGACACTGTGATAATTGCCAAAAAGATGGCGACTTCAATCTGCCAACAGTTGCCTTTCAGGTTGCTGAAATGCAATGGGTCAGTAAGGATTTAAATTTTTTTAAAGTAAAAATATGCCACTGGAAAGAAACCTATCATGAAAAAATAAGCCTTTGCTAGTGCTTAGTTTTCTAACCTTTCTGAGATTTGAGGATTATCATCTTCTGAACGGCCCTGACACTTGGGCAAGGATGAGGTTCTTGGTTTGCATGCAGGTGCTCAAAGTCCCAAAGGAACTGGAACTGAATTATATGTATCCCTTTAGTTCTGTGCTGTGATTGACCAAATCTTTGCAGACCTGAATAAAAAGTGAAAATACAGTTGCGTCTCAAAGATCACCTCTGTTGAACACTGGTTGGCAATTTCACTGTCTAAAAAGTCACAGGTTTGACAGGGGACCGTGATAAAGATGAGGTAGAGAGAGAATGACCAGTGATCAAGTAAAGAAGTGGTGGTCAAGGTTGGCAATCAAATTAGTTGGGACTGAGGTGAGCAGAGAACATTGCAATCAAGAAAACAGAAGCTGAAGGAAGGCTAGGAAAAGTGTGGGCCTGCTGCTGGATGGAACAGCTGGCAGTATTCACCTGCCTGCACTCAGAGCTGGCTGGCTGACAGAAGGAAATGGGCACATGCCTGGGAACAAATGCATCTCTGCAGAATGTAGGGAGATGTAAGATGCAATCAAAGAATTGCAAGGACAGCTAGCAAAGTACCAAGAAAGCTCATGCAGCCTGGACAGACTTTTGAAGGCTCTGTGGCACGAGGGAAAGGCTGTTTGGATTGGATGTGGGAGAAGGGTCTGAAGCCAGATGAAGCAATTACTTTTGGATGGAGGCCAGCAGAAGGAAACACTTGACTGGGATTTGCAGTTGCTGCCTGGAGGGATTGGACATGCCCTTTTTCTAAAGCTGTCAGAGGCTGAGCATCCACAGGTCAGGTGCCTGCAGAGCAGCTGCTGTTCATGGGATCCCAGTGGGAAGCAAAATGCTGGCCAACCTTTTAGAAAGGCAGTGTATCCACAAATAACCTAATTCTGTCTGAGCTGAGACCCTGGTGGCCCAAGCAATGTTCCTGGCCTCCTTTACTGGGCTGCAACCTGTAATCTTTTATTGCTTTTACCTTCAATGTGTTTTTCTTCTGACACCTTTTTATTGCTCTTTAGGTGAAACCAGTAGCAGTTTTTTTAAATCCCCCCTAAAGTGTCTATGTGTGTGCAGAGATTGTGATTTCAGTGAGCTGGAGTGTTTTGTGACTGAGGGACTTTGGAAGCTCCTGGCTGATGATGGGCATGAAAGCAAGCCCAGGGAAAGGTGGGATAACGGAGACACAGCACTACTCACACATGTAAAACTGGAAGAACTTAGCAGCTGCTGGGCTTAGTTACATCTCATGGTTATTGTCTTGTTAAGGGCCCAGATCATGTGCAATTGCAACTGCAGCTTTCAAAATTAGGTATTAAACAGAAACATTTTTATTCTGCAGAGTCAGTGGTAGAATTTGTAAGATCTGCAAGTCACACTATTTAAACTAGCATTCTCTTTTTATTTTTGATTGTGGCATCACAGCATAACAGCACTAGCTATTTAGATTTTTTGGTTTGGGCTCTTTTAAGGCTTTGAATAACTGGTGCAGAGTTGCATATGTACTCCTATGTAGCTCTACACTGGCATATCATTAAATTCACTCTAATTAAAGGAAAGATTTTCTTATTTTCCTTCTGTGTATGTACTGGACAGTCTCAGTTCTGAGTTGCTGTCAGTCGGGACTCAGCGTGACTTGAATTATTGATGAGAAACAAGCAAAGATGGTTTATGAGTTGTCCAGAACTGCTCAGCTGTCTGCAATTACTTATACTGATCCACCAGATTTTCCTCTTGACTGCATGTCTGACAGCTGGAGGATAGATTTATTCTTCTTTGTCATATGTGTGTCAAGAAATACAGCAAATACATCAACAACAACAAAAAGTATTTTCTCTCGTCTTGTATTTTTAACACAAAATGTTAATCTGTTAAAAAGTTCTTAGAGATCATTGAGTTGAATCTCCAAATTAAAATATTTTAATTTTTTACTTCTAGGAAATTGAAAAATGAGCTTCTGGAAGTGAGGAGGAAAGGTGGAAACCGCCACTGTCCACAGGACAACAGCAGGGTCTGTGTGCGCTGCCAGAAGAGCCTGGGCTTCATCTTTGACAGAGGAGAGCTGTGCCAAGGCTGCAGCCTCAGGGTGTGCAGTGGGTGTCGTGTGGTGGGAGCTGATGGGCAGTGGAAGTGCTCGGTGTGTGCCAAGATTGCGTAAGTTGGGCAGTTTCCATAACCACCTTTGGAAGTTCCAGCTGCGTCAGTGGTTTTGTGTTGGTGCTACTGTTGTGCATCCCCTTAGCACAGAAGTATCAGCACAGAGAATTCACAAGGGGAGAGGTTCATCTGGTGGTTTATCTGCTGCACTTTTTCTTTACCCAGTTCCAAGCCAGTCTCAACGAGCTTGTTTTCCTAAATCGTGGTGTATACTTGGAAGAATAATTCACTTGATTAGTGTGGTCATATGGGATTTTTTAGCTTGACTTGGTGAGATAACCATGAAAGAAAGGAGAAATGTATTGGGCAAAAAAACTCAGTTATGCATCCTGATGTAAGAACTGGATGATGTAAGAAAGAGACATGATGAAAAAAAAAATGGAACAAATTATTGAGTTTTTTTACAGATGATCAAACTAACAAGACCAGAAAGGTAAGGCTTTTTGTAAATTGTTTCAGGGAGTGAACCCATATGGTTAGCTATGTTCAGACTTTTGATACCTAGACAGTTAGTGAAAAATTAATACAGCAGGGCATGGAGTTTGTCTCTTCTAATTTTAGCTTTAGAAGGTTGCACCTATTTTTAACGAGATGCCTTAACCTCCTCTGCACCCAGTGGGGCACATCCAAAGGACAACATCTCACCTCTTAAGATGAAACATGTTCAAGTGTTTGATTTGTGAAATGATTTTAGATTGGAAGAGACCTGGCTGAGCAGCTTGTAGTTTGCCTCAGGCAGTTCCTGAGAGGATGTCAGTGCTGTCCCTTTCTGAAATGATGGGGTGCAGGTGAGATGACAGCATGGAGAACAGCAAACACAATGCTGCTCTTTAAAAATGAAGAAAAGAGCAAGGAATTTGTTGACCCTGCTACACTACCTTTAATTTCTCTAAAAACACTGAAACAAATGATTGCTGTGTTGTTTGAAAGCCAAGACAAGGTGACAGGAAGATGAGTAAGAGCTGGCTCAAGAACAAATAATGTCAAAACCAATTTAATTTCCACCTTTGATAGGGTGACAGAGGAGGATTTGTTGATGTCTTAGCTTAAGTCAACCTTTTGATACTTTCTGTCGTTCCGTTCTGATAAGCTGACAAATTAGGGGGCTGTGCCCTGAAATAAATTCTGCCAGTCAGATTGCAGACCTGCCTGGAAACTTATACAGCTCTGTTCTCAGAATCATTATGGACATTTCACTGTCAAAAACCTCAAGAAAACAAAGCCAAAAAAGCCCCCAAACAAACAAAACAAAACAGGCCACACATAAAAAATAAAAAATAACTTAAAAAAAAACCCCAAGTGATGTAGAGCAGAATATTTCCTGGCTGATTACTGTTAAATATTTTAGTTCAGGACCTTGATGCAGCAGATGAGTTTGCCAGTTACACCTGCAGGTGACATAAAACTGAGAGGTGCTCCAGGCATGCTGAAGGACAGGATTAGGATTCAAAGGGATGCTTAGGATTTAGAGAAGTGGTTTGAAGGTAAAGCAAGTGATGGCTCCCTATGGGTATGTGGAAGTACTACATTTGGGAAAAAAGGCAGCTGCAGAAAAATAACATGAGTATAAAAACAGCTTATGCAGCTGTTCCTTAGCAAAGGAACTGGGTATTGTACTAAATAAAAGCTGAACATGAATCAACAATATTTTCTACTGCAGAAAAATCAAGCATCACACAATGATATACAAGCCAGATTATGGCCTGTAAAATACATGATAAAATCCTGTTTAATGTAAAGTACTTGCCCAGTTTTGAGTAGCACAATTCATGTTGGCCACCTGGAGAAAGTTCAGCAGAAAATAACAGACCCAAGTTTAGCACACAGGATGTCCAGAGCAATGGAAGGGGTCACCAGTGTTCAGCCTAGGCAAGAGAAGACTGAAAACACCTGAGTTTTAAATCTAAAGAAGGAGGCATACAGGCTGTTCTAGGACCTCCCTTTAGGTAAGAAAAGCAATGTGATACTTAAATTGCAGTGAAAGGATGTAGGTTAGATGGTATGAACATTGAAATAACTTGGAGAGGTTGCAGAATGTTGTTTTAAAGCAGATTGGATAAACCTCTGTGGGGGATGACATCAGAAAAGGTGGTCCTCTTTTGGGGCTGAAAGATGAATGAGACAACTTCTCAAAACATTTGTGGCCTCTGCTTCTCCTGATTGGGCTGCAATTCTGGGTGCCAAGCAGTGGTCTTAGCAATCACCTCGACAACCAATTCTGGTTGAAGCCTGCCTTTAAGTTGCTACAAACCATATTGTAATTTGCTTGCAAAGTGCTAAACTTCTCGAGTGCTAAAGTTCTGTCCATGTTGAGTATCTTTATTAAATTGAAAACCCTCTCTCTCCTTTCTTTTTGTTAATATGCAGTGTTTTTTGCAAGAATATATGACAGTTAATGATGTGTAAAATGTCTTTTACTTTGCTGAGAGTACACAGAGAGATTATCTTCTGTGTGGGCAGTGTGGAGATGGAAGTTTGCAATAGGCATTTCAGTTACATCATTGTGCATAGTTCTGGTTTAAATTATTTCAGTTCTGCTTTTCTCTCAAGTGAGAAATTCAGGGGAAATCAGGATATTTAGGCTTCTTGAATTGCAGTTGATGGAGGAGCTGATTAAGTTAATGCAAATAGGGTCTTTGACAAGATGAAAAGGCAGAAGGCAAGGAAAAGAAAATAATGCAGTGTTCAGAGACATTTATGCTGTATGAGTAGCAAACAAAACACAGGAGGGGAATAATCTTTTAGCTGTGTAACACTGATCTGCATGCAGTGTTTGTGTCTGTAAAACTGGACTCTTTTACCATGCTCACCTGGCTTTGCAAAGAGTGTTGGAAAACTTTTATATTTGTCTCTCCTTTGTCCCTCTTTTAGCAACCTTGACTATGCTGATATCTGTATAGCTTCTAGCACCTGCTGAGCTGTTCCATTAGCAGAGCCAAGTTATACTCTTGTTATGATGTGTATGTCTCCTTAAAAGTCAGGGAGAAGCATTTATGGCTTTTGTGAACTCTTTGCGGTTTTGGTGCTGTACTAGTTCATGGCCATTCTGCCCAAATTGTCCTCAAGAGTGACTTTTAAGTGCTGTTTAATGGATGGTCATAGCAGTAACTTGTACATGCCCTCTTACGCAGTCATGAATTACACCTGCAGGAATATGTCCAGAAGTTTTTCAGAAGTGTTGCAAAACCTCCTGTATTACATCTGGTGTCAGGGAAGAAGGTCTGCTACTGGGTGGGGAGTGTGTTCCTGCAAAGGACAAGTACTGCACATGGCCTGAGATCAAATGTTATTATTGCTTTATCATTTTTGGTGGACTTATGTCCATCTACCAAAAAAAGGTAAAATTGTAAGTATGCTGATTTTGACTTGATGAACAATAATTTCAAGATGATCATTTTAGAAGTAGATGGTAAAGCAAAATATTATCCGAACAAGTGTTTTTTTAAAAATAGCAAAACCACAACATAGTAACATGATGGGTAAGATACCAGTTGATTTAATAACACAGTCTGTCTGTTCATCTGTCAATCAGAACATCTTCGTCTGGCAACAAGAGGATCTGACTTCTATAAAATAATATTTAAAGCATTTCTTCTGCCATTTCTCCAGAGACAGACTTGCTTGAGAAACAGGTTATGGTAATGGGGAAGCTCATTACAATACATTAATTACATTCTGAAAGGCTTTCAAATAAAAAGATTTCGTTAATTTGAGGCAAGTCATTTGTATGTGACTAGTGAGAGATGTCCATCAGTATTTTTAAGTATAACAAACAGGTTTATATGTAAGCTGTCTTACAGTTTACATTTACTGTAAAATTATATCCCCCCTTGAATGTCCATAAAAAGAAAATTACTCAGTTGGGTTTTGCCCCTCATGGGTGTTATTGCCACCTACAATACAAAGTCTCAAGATAAAGCATTTCCAGGTCAAGAAGGAGTAGAGCTAAATCTTCAGGCAAACTCTTAGTTCTACAGCTACTAAGGTCAGAGAATAAGACAGTCTTTTCTCATGTGATTGTGTGTTTCAAACACACAACTTATATTGTTGTACTACTTAATGAGGTAAATTGAGCCTGTATGTAGTGATGCACCTGAAGGAGGAAGCTTTCTGCTCCATTCCCTGCATACAAGGAACTGAGGTCATCAGGATCTTTCAGCCTGGGTGTTAACAGAGAAACTTTCCATTAAAATATTGTTTTTCCCCTGCATCTTCTTAAAATATGATCAGTCTGTGTTTTAAATTTGGCAGACAAAATTATGAATAGATTGAGGGAAATAAAGTTCTTCCAGCAGGCATATTTCACACCTTATGCTATCTGTATTTCTTATTGCAAGTGTACCTAGTTATCTGAGAGCACTGTCTTAATATATCAAATGCCAAGTTATTACAGCAGAACAAAGCAGTAAAGGGAAATTCATCTTTGAAATAATTATGCTGTCTTAATGTGTCATGAAAATTCATCATTATCTCTTAGTAACATTTATTCCCATTAGGAGCCTAAAAATAGAGGCATTTTCAATGTTTTAGTATGCAAATGCATTTCAAATTTCTTATTTCTTTTTATTTTAGTAACTTCTAGGCAAGTTTACCGCCTTCTCACAGGGTCAAAAATTCCTGCTTAATAGCCTTACAGGATATTAAAATTTACAGTAGAATGAGTTTATGTTACAGAAAGTACTCAGTAGAATTGAATACATACAAAGATGACGGCGCATGCTTTGGTAGTTCAAGCATTGGCTGCATTTTATCTGGCCTTTGGTTTTGCCACTTTTCCCCACATTTTATTCCCAAGGAGGAAGTAAAATAACTTGAGGAACAGGGGAAGGAAAGGAAGGTAGGCTAAATTTCTTGCCTCTGCTGTGGATGTGGGTTAGATAAAATGGAGAGTGAAACAGTTTTACCAATGTGGGGCTTTACCCTAAAGAAATAATTTACAGTAACATTTGGGAAGTTCCATCTTCAATGGATTTCTTTTTTATTAACTGGTCATTTAACCAGGAGGTTTCTTGCAAAAATGAGTGTGGAAAGTCTGAGTTTTTGATACGGATGGGCCACATCGGATGGATGCTCTGTTTTTAAAGTGGTCAGTGTGTCATTAATTTGTTTAGTAGGAGATCACAGAGGGGGAAGAAGCACAGACCTGTAACCTGCTCTCTCTCACATGATGATGTGAGTAGGTGGATCAGTAATTAACATAAAAGGACCTTAGCAGGTGCCTAAAGTATTTGCTACTGAACTTAGCTGCTTGAATGTGAATTTTCCTAACTGTTTTGAGCACAGGAAAGAGCAATCATGCAAAAATTACTGTTATTGCAATTTATAACACTGTTTTCCTTCTTTCTAAAGCTGCTGACTTCAACATCTGTTGAACACCTCAGAAGGCCAGTCTAAATCCTGTTTTGGTAGAAATTATACATGTTGTTTGCATTATGAGCTACATCTAACTGAGAAAGTAAAGAAAAAGCACATACCGTGTTTTGCAGTCAGTATGGACATTGGCCCATTTTGCAAACAACAAAAAACTAAAAACAAACCTGCAAACAGTAATTCAATGTGCTGCTGAGCAAAACCCTTGTTTCTTTTCACCTGAAACTATTATTTAGACAGAAAGGGTTCATTCAAGTCATGTATCTGAAATACTGCATTTTTCTTCTATCTCAGTAGGAAAGACAGACTCCTCTTGTCATAATTATAAATGCATGAAAATAACATTATTATTGTAAGACTGTTTAGGTCTCGCTCTTCAGTTTTTGATTCAGAATGTCTAATGCAATTATGAAATTCAAACTTCAAGTCAGAGACTTAGGGAATCATTTGATCTGAAGCAATTTCAATTTATGTGTAGAATAAAAGTTCTTTTAGTAGGTACTCCTGACATGTATGAGTGATTAAGATAACATGAACACTGGTCTTTGTGTGAATTGTTCAGTACACATGAAAATTACATTCAGTAGTAGTGCACTAGAAATTCAAAGCTGCAAAGCTTGGGGGTTTTCGCCTTATTTCATTATAATGTGATAATTTTGTAGAAATAACTGTTGGGTAAGGGCATTTTTGAAAAGAAGGACTTCCAGCTGACGTCAGGGTGTCAAGACAGTAACACTGATGAAAATAAGGATGAGGTCTGAAGTGAATGTCGAGGCCACTTGTTTCATGCAGCACGGCTGGCTGGCTGGCTGTGCCTGTGTTTTTTTCCTTTTGCTGTGGATAAACAGGGTTGGCCAGAGAGGTGAAACCCTGTACTAAAAGAAGGCAATAGTCCCTCAATTTGCCATGTTTTGTGCCTCAGCTGAGGGATTTGTCTGTGTTTAACCCCGGATGTGGTTCTCTTGGTGAAGTCTGAGCAGAGTGGTTGTGAGCCCCCTCAAAGTAGCCCTGCCAAGGAGTGGGCACCTTATTGAAAACATGGATCTTATTACTGCTTGATAACACCAGTCTGATGAAAAGGTGGGCAGTTCAGCTTGCTGTCATTACCTGAACAGGCACATGGTTCAGCTCTTTCTCTGTAGTGACCATCACACTCTCTTGCCTGCTCAGCCCTGCAGAAGGGATTTGCACCCTCCTCTTTCCCTGGCCCTGCTCCTGCAGGGTCAAATCTCCACATCAGATCATAAACCTAATTTATGGTAAAACAAGCAGACACCCTGGTCTCAGCCACCACTCCACCCAGCCTGAAGGCCAGTGGCCACTTGTGATGCAAGGGGCACCAGAGAGGTTTTCTTTCCCTCATCACTGTTCACATCTGGCCAGAAAATGTAGGAGATGGCTCTCCAGGGACCCTGTGGCAGAGAGCTGCCCCTCCATGAACCACAGCACTCAGGTGGGTGCTGCAATCAGGGTTGTGTGTGGAAATAATTACAAGTTGTTGTTGTAAAAGCCTGGAACTTTGTGGGGAGCAGCCTCCAACTCTGCTGTAACCCTGGGTGAAGGTCACACCTTCTCCTTCAGGTTGTCTGAGCTTGGGTGAAGGTGCTTGTCTGGATAAGCATGTGGGCAGTTCTCTGTCTGACCTTGATCAAGCTAAGTATTTCTGGTAAGATATTAGGGACGGGTAAAATCTCTGTCCCAGGGGAAAACAACACTTGTGGAGTTTTATGCTCAAAGTTAGTAGCAACTGAGGAAAAAATGAATGAACTATGTGGCTCATACCTCAGTGTGAAAAGTCATTTATATTGGAATGGAATTTGATGTTGTAGTGAAAGGTCTGAAAGGTTTATGGTTTGATATAAAGCATTAAACTTGCCATAAATCTTGGCATAAAATAACTGCACAGAGAAGTGTGTGCTGTAACGGAATTGTGAAAATACATGTTAGGAGAAAAAATATTTTTCACATCAGCTGGACTGTGCATAATTTTTAATGAAGTGAATGAATCCTTTTCAGTGTTTGGAGCCAACAGAAGTAATTTAAAAATTCCAGGTTGAAGCATAAAGATTTTATTTACTTCCTTTCATAATGACTGAGGGATTGTGATGATGAATTATGGAGGGTTTTGTCACTAGGAGTCTGCAACAACAAGATAAGGCAATAATCTGCTTCTATGCTTGTGGACATGTGTTTGGGATTTTGATTTTTCAAATCATTTTCTTTAGTGAGTCATGCAAAGATGCATGATTCATTAATAGGTTAGGAAGAACTGATAGTATTGGGGTCTTTTCACCAATATCGGGATGTTATTCTGTAATTTTTTGTGTTTTCTCAAGTAAGTCTCTCCATTCAGGCATGACTCAGAAATAATTTAATAGCTAAGATATTGATCAGTGCTCTAAATCCATCTGTAGTAATTTTCATGCCTGAGAGACTAGATGATTTCTTTTCCAGTAGAGGTTTGAAAGTAAGTTTTCTTATTGAACACTAAGCAGGAACAGGTCTGGAGCTAAATCAGTTTTCAATGTTTAGGGTTTATTAGTTTGTTTATTTGCTTTTTATGAGAGCATTCATGATTAGTAGCTTTTTGCCATCGACTGTACGTAGTGAGGCAGTAGAAATGGTGAGGCTATGCCATAATGAAACTAATTCAGGAAAAAGCTAACAACCAGCATAAAAAAATACCCTTGGAAGACAGCAATGCCAGTACAGGTCTTCTTAATTGCTAATATAGGTAAAAGAATCTGAAGCCAGAAAAAGTAGCATTTTCCATAACAGTAGTAAAGACAAATTTTGATTTCCCTGCACCTCTGACACACAGTTCGTAGCAGCACTGTCAGGTGAGCAAGGTGCATATAAGACTAGAAATGAAAATATATATGGACTTGCAGTGACCTCTCTATAACCACGTTGGGTCCATGAGCTGCTGACTTACCTGGCAGGAGCTTGGGTGGGAGATTTTCTCCCTCCATCCACTGTTGCTGTTTCTATGACTCTCCTACTTTTGGAGACATTGAAAACTGTGACATTGAGTAGTTCACAGAGGACTAGGATGACAGGATGAAGTTATATGGCTTTTGCAGAATTCTGGTAAAAGTGGTTGAAACGCTTTTTTTGCCAAGTAAATTTCCATCTACTAAAAATTCCTTTCCATTCACAAAGTAAGGTGATACTTTTCATCTACATGTCCTATCATTCCAAGCTTTACAGTCAAGCTCTTTACTCTTTATTTTGAAATGTGTAAATGTTGTCCAGAATTTGTGAGTGTGGCAGTTGATTGATGAACTGCAGTAGCTTTGGTTGGCCAGGTTTGTTAATGTGTTTGTGTCTCTGGCTTTTTTAACTTTTCCCCTACAGAGAGCTACGAATAGTGACAGGAGAATGGTTTTTTGAAGAGAGAGCAAAGCGCTTCAAACAATCAAATCTTGGAACTGATGTTGTCAGACAGTCTATCCTCCACAAATTCCCAGGTAGGAGCCTCAAGAGAGACATTTGCTTATGCTTAATATGTTCAATATCTCGTTTCTTGAGTGTTTGACTTGTATTTCATTCCTGACTGTGAAAATTCTAAGTTCAATCAGTATTTTAATCTAAATTTTGTATTTGTGCTTTGCTATGCGGTGATTTGTGAATGATTAATATTCAGGAAAGGTAAGGCTTACATGAAAGAATATCTCAGTGGAGATAGGTGGGCTGCTGAAAACCTCACTGTCCAAACAAGTGGGCAATGATATTCAGCTGTAAAGCCCAGCAGAAGAGGCTTTGAAAGTTAATTCTCAGTTCCTGCCAGGAAGCTTGGTTGTATGGAGAGATCTAAAACCAGTCATTTTTTTGCCTTTGGTTCTCTTATTTGTGACAGTCATGTGTAAAAAGTACTCAGATTTTATTTTTCAATTCTGAATAAGAAAGGCAAATGTGAACTCCTGTGCTGGCTGCTGGAGCATGGGCTGTATCCAGACTACTTGGTATTCACACTCTTTTTGCCCAGGTATCTCCAAAAAATAGCACCAGCAGTTTTAGGTACAGTAAAGAATCTGTCTGCCTTGGCCAAGCACAGCAAGTGCACCGTGCCTGAGCTGCTCTGGTACCGTGCATGGGACCACAGGACCACAGGTTTAAGAAACAGCAATTTTTCCTGAATGCTGATGCTTGGAGCTCACATAACTCCTTCCCTCTGCACACAGAAGTTGTTAATTGGGTAGTCTGTTTCAGATGTAGCATTTATCCCTAGTCTTATCCCTTAGTTTGTAGGGAGAGGGGCTGGCTTACAGCCCTTGGAAAAAATAGCTGGTACCAACCTGCTGCTTGGCAAAACACAGATCTGGCCAATATCACTGTGCTTCAGAAGCTGTAAAACTGGCAAGTGTGCAAAGTTCTTGATGTTATGTCACTGGTCAGATTGGGTATTTTGTGATTTTTTTATAATTTGATAAATAAATTGGAAAATATATTTAAGCCATCATTCCAATGCCTTGCTCCTAGTAGAACAAATATTTTAATTAGAAAAATGTTCTTTCATTCAACACAGAAGATACTGTACATTTCAAAATTGGATTTCAGGCCCTTTGGTTATTAAAAGTTCTCAGTGATATATTCAGAAGTGTAGCTCAAGACAGGAACTGGTAATGAGAAACATCTCAAGCTACCTAAAGTTTTATTTTATTAAAAGGAAAAGCCAAGGAACCCTCAAGGTTTTTTCATTATATATTTTTGTAGGTTGTTTGACATGTGCTGTGGTTTTTCTGCAGAAGTTCACTGTTCACTTTTAATTTTCTTTTCCCCTGCACTGCAGATACAGTATCCAATACAGATGAAGAAAGAATATTCAAAGATCAACCCCAAGAGAATGAAGAAAAAAGGCCAGATGTACCAGTCTACTCCACAAATGGGCACAAACCAGTGTTCAGCAGACCTAGAAAGATAGGGTAAAGCCTTTGGTTTTGTTGGTGGTGATTTTGGGGTTTTTTTTTGGAAACTGATACATCTCAAACCAGCTGTATGTGGTTGGATAGATTTTCTTTTGAGTTTTTCCAGTGTTGCACATCAGCATCAAACTTGGCAGGATTAGAAACAGCCTTCATTTGAATGCTTTCTATACTTATACATACTTACTATCATTAGATTGCTGTTTCCTAGGAAATGCAGCAGTAATTACTCTTCAGCTATAAAGGTAGAAGAAAAAATAAGTCAGTTTTACTCCTGGTTTTTTTTTTTACTTTCTACTCAGAAGGAATGGAGGTTTTCCTTAAAGGCAGGCTTGCCTTCATCATAGCAGGCATTCCTTTCTGTTGAAAGGAAAAACACATTTTTGTTAGGGATCCTAAATATAGGGGAGGTGGATGCTTTCTACAGCTTTTTGACTTCTGAGGAGAGCTGAGTATGAAATTAGTTGTTCCAGTGACTCCAGAAATTAACACAAGTGATTTACCTCTCTTTAATATAGGGAGAAAGAGCACCAGAACACCTCTGGCCTCTCAAATTCTGGTGAGGAAAGAACCAGCTTAGGGAATCTTCTATAATAGGACCTAGATGTTGCTCTGAGTCATGCTAAGTGATAGCTATAGTAAGAGTGCATTTAAATTTACTTTTCTAATCCTCCTTCCATTTAAACCCTTTGTGCAAATCAATTAGTCATATTCCCCTATGAGAAACAATTGTTTTTACAATTGTCTCATTTTTATTTCAGTGGTGCTTTTTTTGTTTGTTATCTGAAATTTTTTGGTGGTGACATTTCCCATAACAGAAACTTAAACCTACAAGAATATGGCTTGCCTCTCCTAGTATATTTTGTGGCCTCTTTTAGAAGCAGTTTATTATTTTTCCTCTTCCTTTCTTTCTTCTTCCTCCCTCGGGTTCCACATTCAGGTATCCCATGAGTGGATTTGTTTTAGCAAGGCTGTTTTGGGGCCAGCTGCTACTGACAGTGTAATGGGATAACTTCACAGTCTTTTGTGGTTTATAAGGTTATGAGTAATACTATTACTTTTCAAAACTTCATTTCATTTCATTCAATTAATTCCTGTCCCACTAGGCCATGTTTTTCAGGGTAAGGGGGTGAAGTGTTTGGAAAATGGCCTGTTTGAGGCGTTTGATGCATACAGTTGTAGAAATACCTTTAAGAGAAAATACATATAGCATAATTTGCTAGGGGAAAATACACATACTTAATAAAAAATTCTTTGCTATCTATAAACTGTTAAAAAAATAGAGAAGAATTTTCACAAAAGGCACTTCTGATTCTAAGCTTGAAGTGACCATGTTGAATGGGAGGAATGTTTTAATGTTTTAGTGTCTTAAAAAGCAGTTTTGACTAAATATGATTGTTCCCCCCCAGGAACCAGTTGCATAACCAGATTTGATGCTTTGTTGACCTTTGTATCCACAGTTGTCCATAGGCCAGACAGATGAAATTAATGGACTGTTCACATCACAACTTTAAAAACCTTTTATTCCCTGTTCTCAGCAGGAAGGTTATCAGGGCAGTTACCAGAGGAGAAATCAGCTATGGAAGAGATGAAGGTGAAAGGAGCAGAGGCTCAGAAGCTGAGCCGCCAAGGCTGCGTGGTGGCAGAGCAGCGTCGTGCCCCGAGAGGTGAGCGGGGCTGGGATGGACCTGGGCCAGTCCCCCGGGCTGCCTTCTGTCTTTGGATGCTCAGTGTTGATACTGTCTGAGAAGCAGAGCTTATGTTCATAAAACAAACAAACAAACCACCAAGAAACATCCAACAAGCCTAAAAATTATCTCCACTTATCTTATTTTGCTCTCTTTGTGTTCAGCTGGTGGTTGATCTCAGTTTATTGGCTTTTGTTTTCTGGCTTTTAATTGATGAGCTGTTCATGTTACAGAACTGAGGCTCTTTGTTTTTCTTTGGTAATGACATGTTAATTGATTATAATTTATGTTTTCTTCTTCAAGGGCTGTTTGCCCTTCTTTTTCCGTGACTATTGTCCCAGTTATTTGTAGTAGGATTCCATTTATCATTCTTCTGGGCCTAAGAGATCTCTCTTATGACCTCTGATGGCATTATAAAATGCCAGATGCAACATTCCTCTTGTGTCCTACCTTCAAAATGAAGCCAAAATCAGCTCACTTTTTCCTTGTTCTGTTGGGTAGCCTACAATGGATACAGACCCACATTCTTTGCTCAGGGGCACACACCTAGAAATTTTACCATTTGGATTGGAAAAAAATAGTAATAGTTTGCTGTAAGTTCCAACAGCAATTTCTATCTCTAAACCAGTGTTTCTGGGAGATTCCAAGGAGATATGCAGGAACAAAGGATAACAAGTAAAAGGAACATCATGAAGTTTAGTATGCACACAGATAAACCTTGTTCAAGCAAGAACTTATTTCTCTTTGTTACCTACAGTTCAAACCCCCAATTTGTAGATATTCTGCAACATGCCTAAAGTTGATGGCAGCAATCTTCTTGAAAGATGATAATTTGGGGTTTTTTTTCCACTGGATGCTGCAGCACTTACCAGCCAATTCAGCTTTCAAGTTAGTTTTCTTCTTTCCACACACAGTTCACTATTTTATTTTTCACTAAGCTTATTAGGCCTTCTGTGTCTAACCAGATTCATGCCCAACTTCTCTAAGACCAGAACCAGAACTTTTGCTGTTTTTCTGGACTTGTTATGCTTTTCATTGAACAGAGACAAGTGAAGGATCTAAAAGACAAAACCTGGGAGTTTAATAGGGTAAGGACAAAGAGATGCTTGTGAGAGATCTGTGCAGCTGTTTTTGTGTCAGACTGCAAGTGATCATGCACTCGACTATAAATGAAGCAAAATAATTTTGGGTGGTGGAATTCAGCACCTGATAAACTCTCCCTACACAATGAGAAACAGTGAAGTAGTTTATAAAGACAGCTTTTATGTTCAATTGCCCTGCTTGACTTTGACAGAAATAATAATTTTCTAGCTTTTGCCCAGATCCAAGATGCAGGACTTTTTAAATTTGGGGTATTGAGCCATTTTGGCATCTTCCTTCTCTACTTGTCACCTCATTCTTACCTGGTGAGATCAGTGTCCTGTGTCAAAGCACAGAGTAACCCAGCCATGTTGCCAGGAGATGCTTTTGGTAGGTGGGTTGAATTATTTTACTGTCTGTGGAAAATATGGCACTTTCTAAATAGTAGTTTGTGGAAGGGTTGAGGAGCAACTTATACCTCTCAGTAGAGGGATGAAAATTCCTGCCTGTACATGCATGGTTAAACACCTAATTAGGTATCTAAGGATGCTTACTCTAGCTTACCTGGCACTAATTTACAGAACTGAGTAGCAATTATTAAAAATAACAGCAAAACTTCCCAGCCTGCCCTCCCTAACTGTTTTGATTTTCATATTAAAAGTGTATAACAACATCTTGAGGCATTGTAACTGTCCTAGATATTCCTGCATAATTCTGATTTTGTAATTGTCTTTGTATTTTCAGCTGCATTGTTAAAATGGGTAGTATTTCACCCAACAGCAGGGAAACTGAGAGAGAATTTTAATTCTTTCTAAACATTTCTGTTTAAGGGAAGATATACTGAGCTGGGAACAGGGAGACTCAGACCATGAATTCACCTCTTCTATTGGTTTATTTCTACTCCAGCAAAAATGTTTGCTGATTTTGCTGCTGAATGAACTGGAAGGTTGCATCAAGTCAGGATACTTCTAGGAGGAATAGTATAGGAATTTCAGGGTAATTTACACAGGTATTCTACCCCATCATACTGAGGTCTTGTCTACTTCAAGGAAAAGCCTGGTATAGTCACAACACCATTTTTGTGTTGTTGTCTACTAAACATGTATGAAATGTGTCAAATCTCTCTCTAATAGCAGACTAAAATAAGGACAAAGACACATTTTAAAATCATTTTTATTGTTTCAAAAGGTTAAAAAAGTGCAACAGCTTACCCTTTCCAACCCTCAGTATATTCTAATAGAAAATATCCCATGGAAAAATTTCTGCTGTTGTGATGTTAGACAGCAATTGGGTTCTGGTGTGCTGATCACAGATGATTTTTTATCACTTTTGCTAGTGTGAAACCTGGTGAGAAGACCTGTTCAACTTTCCTAGCTTTCCACACTTGTTGAAAGAGTCAATCCATTTGGGTCAATAGGACAGTGAACATGTAGGCATTTTCCTAGAGAGGTAGGGGAGCAGACAGCCAAGGATTTTAGATTTTCTGGTGCCAGTGCTGGCATTAAATGGGCTGCAGAAGTGTCCAGAGCTGGCATGTTAATGTAGTTTCCCTTTACACCAAGGAGCAGCCTGGAAGGAAGGGTTGAAGTCGTCACTCCCACTGCTGGGATGTGGATGCATTATGGAATGAACACGGATAAATGCAGCTTCTGCATCCTGGACAAGAGCTGCCCATTTGGGCCATCTGCAGTTCTGGTAGAAGTGCTGACAATACTTGTGTGACCTGTATTTGTAATGTAATTGTATCTCACTTTTGCCTGTTTTTATTTTCCAGGTGATCCCAGAGCCCACCCAGGGCACTGTTATTCTCGTAACCTGTTAGCACAGCACTTTCCTTGCAGTGCTTTGCTGAACGTGCTGCCTTGGTTTGCTCAGAGCAATAACCCTTCTCTCCTCCTCTCTCCACCCCAGGGGGAGCACGCTTTCCCTGACCAGCAGCAGTGCAGGGGCTGCTGCAGGACCCCTGAGAGGGGCCCTGGGCAGCGCTTCCAAGGCCTCCCTGCCGCGGTGTCGGGCGCTGGGTGCGCGCAGCATGACCGTGGAGCCCAGCGGGGTAAGGGCAGGGCTGTGGGCTCACTGACACCAAACAGCAGCTCCTGCCTGCCTTCTGCCCTGTCTCATCAATTTGTAGCACAGGAAGGGCAAGCCTGACAGAGAAAACCTTGTTTCTTCCTCAGTTCTGCTGGGAACAGCGGAGGTCTCTGCTAGAGCAGGATTTTATCGTGCTCTATCAGTGATGTGGTTTTTGGTTTGGCAAGCGTTTCTCTTTTGTCTAAAAATTGCTGTTGGCATCCAGCATTATATAATGAGTTGCAGATTCTGAACTGGAAGGCACAGGGGATGGGAATAAGCGTTTTTGGCACTTCAGAGCCTTGAGTAAGTGCTGTGAACTAAGGATGTGACTTTCAAGCATACATGATCCAGCATTCTCCCACCTGTTTCTAAGGGAAATTTTCAAGTCCAGCACTTGTAGAAAATCTGGCAAATCTGATTTTAGTTTCTTCTGGATTTGGACACTGGGCTCTGCATAAATTACACCAGAACACAAAATGTGTTATAGACACGTTATCAGAATAATTCCTCTCTTCCTTAGGCCTCTTGGGATGTATTTACCATTAATGTTTTGGGAAAAAGCAGGTGAGCGTTTAGATCAGAGCTCTGTTGAATGCATAATTTTATTTTTTTTAACTTCCAGATACTTGGTATAGTATGTTGTCTTTCCTAATAAAAAAAAATAAGTTAATGCATATGAAAGGCAGCCTTGGGAGCTGTAAATAAATGAATAGTTGTTTTCTTTATATTACTCCTGGCACATAGACTGTTTTCAAATGCATTAAGTTTGTTTGAAAAATCCATTTAATTTAGATGGAGTTATGTCATTAGCTTTTCTTTTACAGGAAGGCAAAAAGTCATAATGATATCAAGCATATTGGCTTTATTTAAGGAATTATACTGGCAAAATTTAATTTTAATTAGTTCAAGTCCATTTGGTTTTACCCTGGCTGAAATAATTATGCTGATATAAAAACCATAGGTTTTATCTTTTATTTCTTTTTGTTTTTTTTCTAATTTCTGAGTTAAATAAACTTGTAATAGGCTTGAATGTTTCACTTCTGTGATGCTTTGCTCTGATTCTTCAGTTGCAAATTCAGAATGTAAGCATGAATTGCATCTTTGTGCAAATTTATGCAGGATCAGTGCTAAACTAAGCAGATTAGATTGGAATCTAAATATATTCAGTAATAGACTGGATGTTAGAGTTTTGGAGTTCTGGAACCTAATAGAAATTATGCTTTTATAAACTGATAGTGAATAAGCTTGTTTATTGTATTTATGGCATTTTTCTTATTGGCAGGACACTGGCTTAGAAAATGGCATGATTATTCCAGCAAGTGAAAGTGTACCTGAAGATTTAGTGAAGAAGCACTGTAGGAAAGCATCTGGAACACCTTCCATTGCAGTTTCTAGGGTATCTCTGTCATCAGGCAAGTATTAACTCTTTTCCTCCTTTCTGCCTTTATTGTCAGAAGATTATTCCTATTGTTGTGACTCTGCTCCTTTTGTTTTTAAAGGACATTGAAAGACCAGATGCAAGTTTCATAAACTAGTTCATGTTCATTCTGAAAACACTTCCCTTTTACTAACCAAGTTCTTACCACTTCTCAAGTTTTACATGCAAAAATGGCAATCCTAGCCCCAGAAATGTTGGTACAATGTTAGCGTTAGGTAAATCACATGCTCTTAGCATTGTTACAGGATTTCATTCACAGCTGCACATTGTTCAGTCATTCTCTGTGTGTTTCCCTGTATAAAATACTACCTACCTGCAATCTGCATGTAACCTTACTTTGCTGCTGCCATTGCATTTCACAGTCACTTTGCCCAGAAGCAAATTTGGGAAACAATGACTGAGAACAAGCCCCTTACAGGCTTCTTGTCATTTCATTTTTATATGTGGTGCACTGGACCAGTCAATCCATCTGTAATTTACCTCATTTCATTGGAGACTGTTGGGTAAAAAAGGCTCACACAGGAAGGTGCTGTCACAGCCACTTTGCAGCAGTGAGATCCTCTTTTTCCTCTCTAAATAGGAGGCAGGAGCACCCTGCACTCTTCTGCTTCTCTCAGGCATGCAGGCAGCTTTCTACAGGGCTAATGGAGTGGGTTTGGATTCACAGGTTTCTCTCTGAAACACAGCAGGACTCACTTTATTGCAGCTGAATTTAGCCCAAAGCAGAAACCTAGTGGTGTATCCTGCAGAGCTAATCCAAGGAGATAATGCTCTTTACCTCAGACATTTCTGCTTGAAAGCATCAGAGTTTCCTTGAGAATATTGTGCAGTGCAACTCCAGGCAGAGGTGTTACAGGTGGCTACTTCTCCAGGCAGTGAAAATTCTCCTGTTCCTGCTACCTTATAATATAAAAGCTTTCCTGATAGATAAGAACTGACCTCGTGTTACCAAAGCAGATGGATGCTGAACACAACTGTGGGCAACTTGGGAATGGGCCTCAGACTTTTCATTGTCCCCTTGGCAGATCTCAAAGGACATTAAGCTCAGGAGAGTGACCTTTCCTGTCACATCAGCTATGGACCAGAAGAGGAACAGTTAAAAACTTTTCAGATTCCTATATGCAGGATGTAAAAGTATTCTCTTCCCCCTTCTCTCTCTCTAAATATATTGAATTACAAAAGATTTATATGGGGAGGAGTAAGGAAATCTTTTTTCAAGGCATCTGTCATGCTATAGATGGATGAGAGACCTGTAGCACTGAAAGAAGCTGTTGGATCTCTTGAGACCTATTTGCTTCCTCCTAATTTCTACACCAGGAATAGCATTAATGACAGAAGTACTTTCTACATCCATCTGTATTCCCAGTTGCTTGATTCTGATGCAGATGCTGGGGAGAGGTTGGTGGTGGTAGTAGATGTGGTAATCACTTGGATGGAAAGTTTTGCAATATTCCAGGCTAATAGGCCCACCAGAGGAAGTCAAAAGCTTGATCTATAGTGTCATCCACAGGAGACAACCACAGCAGATAAATAAATAGTGCAGGGGTAAAATTGCTGCTCAGACGGCTGAACAGCATCAGAAAGCATCTTTCTCCTTTATTATAAGATGCTCAATTGATATAGTTTTTGACAGATAACTAAAATATTGTTTTGACTTTTTTTTCTTAAAAAACAATTGGGTTTGGGACAATACTTGTATGGAAGATGAAATGGAAAATCTCTGTACAAACCACAGCGAACAACTTACTTGTTTTTATTTTCCAGACCGAAGCCGATCTGAGATAGATTTGAGTGAATCTTTCTCTGAAGGAAATGAGGATACTCTGAGCATAAGAAGCAAATCTGTACCTAGTGCCTTGGATCAGGAATTGGTGAGTCACAAATATGTAAATGTTTATCTGGTGGAAATCCTGTTTGGTCAGACCTATGAAACCAGCACTGCCTGTGTATCTACATAAGATGTAGGTAAAGGCAGAACATTGTTTCAGGGATATTTAATGAGTTTTAAAACAGCATCATCTACTGAGTGTGTTGGCTATAGAGTGATTTCAATGAATAGTCATGGGTCCAGTTTGGTGTTCATTTGCTGGGGTTTTGAGCTCACAGATGAAAGAAATGTAGCCTGAAAATAAATTCCAGGCACTAAGTTGCACATGCTCCAAAGTTCTGTTAGTTCATACTTTCATAAATTTTCATTTTGATGCTGAGAAATTCCATACTGTAAAGGCTTTAATCTTTGTCTGGTTTGGTTTTCCCCTTACCTGTGTTTTTAACAAAGGAAGACCCAACTTTCTGCTCTGGCAGTATTGCTTGCCTCTTCTTCCTGTTGACTCTGCCATATAGCTCCATACCTTTTTCTGTGTGTTTTATGGACTGCTTTTCCTGAAGTGATTCACAACTTTCCTCTCCTCTTACACACATATCCAATATAGGCAATTTGCAGATGTGCATCAATGCAATAAAAGAACATCCAAGCCTATTGAATAGGAATAAGGGAAAAAAAGTTATTTAAAGAGTTCTTTATCTAATCACAGCTTGTTCTAAAGTTTCCAGATGTGCCTGTAGCTTGTGCATTTTGTCATTTGTTATAGTCCTTCCCTTACATTTGCTCTTTTCAGAGGAGCATTGGCCATGGGAGATGTCTTTTCTCCTTGTAGTGTTGATACTTGAGTCTCAGTGGAAAACAATGTGTTGGGATTTCCATCTTTTCTTGGATTAGTAGCAGTCAGAGAATGTGTCTGCAGCAGTGCTTTGGGTTAAACTTTGAGCAATTAACAAAAGCCCTTCCTGTGTGTCAGATGTTGGTGGAAAAAAACCTTCAAAAATAAGTGGTTTATTTTTAAATTGTAATAAATAAAAAGGATGTGTTCTTCATTTAGAAGCTGAGAAATATTGCAGAAGAAAAGCACAAAATAAAAAATGAAGACTTAGTATTTCTTTATATCTGTTCTCTGCTCTAATTGTACAGGGTGGTTCAGTTACTACTTAAATATTTCTCTGAGGCAGCTGAAAGAGATGACAAATCCAGAGAGGTTTTCTGTTCTTTGATTTTTGTCTTCTTAATCAGAGATTTTGTTTTGTTTTGTTTTGTTTTGTTTTGTTTTGTTTTGTTTTGTTTTGTTTTGTTTTGTTTTGTTTTTCTTTCTTGCTGACTCTGAATGAAATTTCACATTACATCTCTGCAACTCTCTGGCTTCTTTGCTAGCACAGGAGATCTCCCTTGTGGCATAACCTTGATTTAGTTGCTCTGGAGTCTGTGACAGTGCAAATTCTCCTTTAAAATTCTTCATAACAGGGATCACAGATCTCTGATTCTACCCATACCCTCACTTTCTCTGCCTTATAAAATGAACTTATTGCATTCATTAGCTTTTGTGTCACCATATTTATTTAGGGTAGTTTGATTCATTGGAGTCCTTCAGAGTCTTGTCCTATATTCATTATGGATACAGTGTTATGAGATAAAACTGTATTCCTGCTGGAATTTAGTTTATTTGATGCTCTCGTGTAAGAGACAAAAAAGAAAGAGACCTGATGAAGGTAACAACATCTCCTGCAGCCTGAGAAAAGTTAATTATACCTTCCTTTCTTCTGGCTGGCTGCTGGAGCCAGCTGAGGTCCTTCAGTCTCTTATTCCTGGGTGGTGGGAGCTGACAGCAGTGGGGTGGGAGATGCCACGTGTCCATAGGATATACACATTGCTGGAATTTGTCAGCTGAAAGGATGGGAAAAGGTTTTTAGCTGCTTTGCTCCCACCTTTATCAGGAATACCCATTACACATACAGAGAAATCAGAAAATTGAATGGATATTTTGCTTCTTTAGCTTAGCATTGCATTTGATAGTGAAAAGGAACAACCCCCAAAACCCACAGGGTGTGGTACAGATTTATCAAGGAGCGTGGGGAACCAGCTAAATTCAGTGTTGTGTTCAAGTGTGAGCACCTTATCTAGAGAGGTGTGTGTTGAATTCCTGACCAAGTAGTGTTCATTACGTGCTCACCTGCTTTTTTAGAAGTAATTGGATGATGTGCATTTTATAGCCCCCACTGGAGACCAAGAGATTAATATCCTACTAGTTCTAACTTTAATAAGCTAATAACACCAACCAATTATGTAGTTGCAGTTCTGTACCATCTCCCGAGAAACATAATCATCGTGGTGCAACATAAATTGAGAGTATAAGTTAAATATTAACTTTCTTTTTTTAAGTTTTAGATATCTGCTTGCAGACAAAAATTGGTAGTCAGCAGTTGTTAGGACTCTGTGAAGCACTGTTAGAATTTGAGTGTCTAGACCTGAAACACCCCAGTCTGAAGACATTGCCTTATTTTTTTCCCTGTATTTAATTATTCAGCAGTAAAAATGTAGCATTATTTATTTTCAAGTTCACTGGTGTGCAAACAAATGTAAAGGAAAGAGTTTTGCATGTATTACCAGAATTGCTTCTTCCTGTTCCATGGCATGGGCAAGTAAGAAAATGGTGTATTCTTGTTCCAAATTTAAAACTAGACTGTATTATCTGTCAGCTGAACTTAATGAGGGGATTAGAAATTATGGGTGGAGTGGGGTTTTTTTTGGGTTTTTTGTTTTATTTCAGGGTTTGGGGAGGTTTGACCTTTGAATGATTCAGCTGTCTGCCTCCGTGAAATAGTTTGCTCTGTTGTGCCTGGGTCTCCATGGATTTTTCCTTTTATTTAGCACAAAGTATCTTTTTTTTTTTTTTTTTCTGTGGGGTGGTAACAGTGCCTTCAATAGATTGGAAAGGTAAGAGACCAGCAGAGCAAGCTCATGTTAAGAACATGAAACTAAGAGAAGTGTTTGCTTCAGTATGTAGATTTTGGTGATAGCTTGTCCTGATTTCCCTCTGCTCAATATTAAACATGCTGTTACAGTTGGGAAGTAGTAATAGAAAATCACTTTCAGCTGGTTTCACATCAGTTCAGTCACTGGGGCAAAGGAGAAGAGATGTAATAGCCAGTTTTATGTAAACTATGACAAATGTGCTGCAGATTTTTTTTGCGAACTATAACAATTCAAGTCTCCAGCAGCACTTCTTCCCTGTTCTGTTTTTCCTGATTAGCACACAAATCCTTGAGGCTCCTCAATTTGAATACAGTACTTCTCTGTTTAGTTTCAGAGTGAGATCAACTAAGCAATAGAATGAGGTAGGTCAAAAGGTGAGATTTGCATAGCTGCAAAGCAGATACAAGGAAGTTGAACATTTGACTTCCATTAAAACTAAAAGCAAAGTCTTTCAAATATACCTGTCATAAGGTTTAAGGAAACACCTGAGGTTTCCAATCTATGCTTAATAGGATTATAATTGTCTGCTGGCATGTTTTCCTATTATTTTAAGTAAAAGTTAAGAGCCCCATTAGAACCATCAATCACATCTAAAGTTTTGGTTTAGATTTTACTTTATTGTTGTGTTTAAACAATAAAAATTATTTTTTCTAGAAGATGTTAAACTTCAGTGTTGCTTATTAAAACTCAAGCAGCTATATGAAGCTGTGCAATTACTGATTTTTCACCTTTGTTATTACTAAAACAATACAGAAATTTAATTATATTTTAAAATGCTCATCAACTGGCTTTATAAGATATGAATTGCCTGTGTGAAGTTTTCAGTTCTTAAACAATTGAATCCTGAAACCGTTGCAGTCTCTTCCCCTTATGCTCTGTCTGTGCAAAGATACGGAAAATGTAAATCAAAATTTCTCTACAGAGGGGAATTTGAATGCATTCAGCACCATCTTCCTAAGGTGGAAAACTTGGGAAACAAAACTAAGTGACAGGGGCTGACCAAATACAGAGCAGAACATGACAACTAAAATGCCTGTTTGTCATTTAGGATTATCTGGATGAAACAGAAGAAGATATTGATGACATAGTGGCCTCTCATTATCCAAGGAAACACGAAGATATGACAAGTGGATTATCAACAGTAAGATCTTGAGTACAAAATGTGCATTTTCCTTCCATGAGACCATCTTTCCTCCAGAAAGGAATTTGACTTCATATCACTTAGCAGCAGTTCATCTCTCATCCTACACTTCAGAAACATCCTTTAACATTCAGATAGATTTTCTATTACATCATTAATGCTGTTCAAAGCTAACTGTTCTCTGCATACTCATCAGCAGATTTGCTCATATGCTCAGGTTATTACCACGCTTGCATGTGGAGAAGGCAACCCAGAGGTGTTTGCAGTGTGTGACTGCTCAGCTTTGCAGAGGAGCACTTGATCTTAATTTAACTGAAATGAAGAGACCAAGGCTGTGGTGGGATCTTCCCTCTCAAACTGCTTTCTGTTTTTTTAGGTTTTTGGGACACAAACACTTGTCTGTGTGTTTACATAGGTATCACTTCTGTGGAATCATTGTTCATGCCCCAATCCAGCTCCTCCCATTCCTCATGGCATGAGTGCTGTGCCACCCCCATCTGGAAAGTATTTCCCTTTACTGTGAGAAGGGAGATGCTTGGGGATTTTGGTGACAATAAAAGGAGAGCTGCACCTGATTGTAGCAGGTGCTTTTGAGGTGCAACAAAATTGGTATAAGAAGCTTTCTGCTGTTCATTATGTGGTTTGTTATACACTGGAAAATAAAATAGAGGATAAAAGTAGCATTTAACATGCCTAGTTTATTACTGTCTGCTGTGTAGCTCATTTTTGGGATCTGTGGGCAGCTGATAGTACCTTCAGAGAAGTCACAGAGCACTCTCTGGCCATTCCTCTTCATGACTTGTGCCTAAGAATAGCTCTGGACAGCATAAAACTGCAAGTAACTCTAGGTAGAGTGCGAGTGTTGAAGAGGATGAAGAGAGATGACAGTCTGTGTACTAAAAGGGAAGAGAAGATTTTGTCCATGACAATAATCAAAGAACTGTCCTTTCCAGACTGCACCCCCACCAGTCTCTATGCAAGCAGGGCAAGGGAATCTCACTGAATTCTTGATCCCAAAGAAATGGAGTTGGCTGAACCCAAGCTTGGCTTACACAAGCTTGGCTTGGGGTGGAGAAAGGGCAGAGAATATTACCATCACAGAGCATTTTGGTGTCTTAGACCTGGGTGTGTCAGACCATTTTTCCCTCTGATTGGTGCAGTTCACAGCAAGAGACACAGCAGAGGGTGCAGCTCTTCACAGCAGCTCAGACCTGAGCACCTGCAGCCCATTGACACTGGACTAAAGAGACCAACTCAGCCAAGGCTGGCTGGGACTCACAGCCTCCAATGCTTGCTGGTCCCGGGGGTTTCATAGACAGGATAAATTTCATTCCCTCTGAATATTGATAGGAGGCTTGCAGGGGCTTAAGTGCTTCCTCTGTTAAGCCACTAATTAAGGAACTGCATTTACAGACCCTTCCCTCTCTGCTTTAGGCAGCGTTCTGTCCGCCTGTTGGGTTTTGTCCTTTGCTGTAGATTTCTCTCTGACCTTTTTCTTAAGCAAAGTGCAGCTTTTCCAGTGCTGTAGGTTTGAGATAATCTCACATCTCAATGCTCCCATTTCTCCTTATTCACCATGACATGATTTTTAATGTCACTGCATGCAATGTTAATGGCAAAGTTGGGAATGGCCAGATGCTTCTCCCTGCAAGAGCAGGTCAATTTTACAGCTTCATTTCTTTATTCCCCTTAAGTGTGTTGCTAACATTTCCTCATCATATTTTTACCTTCATTTCGATGGTTTTAAGCCTTTGAGCCTTCTTGCACTGTATGTTTTATTTATCATGTGCTACCTGTCAAATGTGTACTACTGTCACATTGAAATAAGGTTATTAATGAAGTAGACTCTAACCGTGTGGTTTTTTTCTTTTCTCTTCTTCCTTGTTTTTGATCTGAGAATTTAAAATAAGTGTGGGTAGTCTTACAATGAATATTTGAGGCAAAGAAGGAAAATCTCACAAAGGGTAAAAGATATTTGAACTCTACCTGCAACATGAGTGAGCAAAAAAGGAAGTGGAAAGTGACATTGAAGAGAAACTGTATCTCTGTGTTAGTTTTTTATTTGGTGTTTTCCCAATGCTAATACATGAACCATGTATCTAGCTTTGCCTGAATCCTTCATATTCCTTTATCTTCCACATATTTATGTGGTGGTGTCAAGACCCACCATGTCAGTGAGACTTTATACATCACTGCTTTACTGCAGTGATAAGATGTGATGCAAAACAAATTAACTTCTTAGTGAGATACTAAAATGATGCTCTGCATCCTTCACATGTGGTTGTTGTTTGCTACTTATTAAACTGAAATGAGTATATTTCTTAAGGATTTTACATTTAGTGTATGCAATGTCCAGTGTAAAGGATACACAACAGAATCTGGGGGGATAAAAAGTGAAGCAAATCAAATTCTACTAAATTTGTGTGATTTTCTTCATCGTTTGTAAGCAATTCAGAAATTGTGCTCACATAAATTCAAGGGTTGGGGGTCATCTAGTTGTTTAGGACCTTCTCTTGTAGTTTTTTCCCCCAATCATTTATCATTTGCAGCCTGTTTACATAAAGATCAAGGAAAAAAGTAATTGGGTTCAGTAGAGAACAACTCATTCACCTCCATGAGTTGGTATAACCTTGGTTTTTTTTTCTGAAGTAGTCATACAAATTGTTACAGGGATAAGAAAGGCATTTTGTAGCATATACTGGAATGGTTAAGTTCCCTAAAGATGTCCAAGGATATTTCCATGTATCCTAGAGGTGGAAATGCATCAATGGTAAAGGCTGGAATGTACCTCAAGGCATGTTAGGAATAGGAGGAAATATGTCACATTGGCTGGTGTGTGTTGATAATTCCCCAGCAATTTTAACCAGTCCTGTTAGTGGAATTTTAGCCAATTATACAAAGGATTAAAAGGACAAGCATTTTCCTTTCTTTTTTTTTTTTTTTTAAATTAAGGGTTAAGAAGGCTGGCAGAAATACTTTAAAACCACCTTTTTTTTCTGCTTATTATTCCTACAAGGGGTATAATATTAAATTTAGGGGTACTATTGCTTACATAAACAGTGCTTTTTCCTGTCTGTTGTTGTTTACCACATTGACACAGAGCTGTTTATCCCTTGAGCCTTCTGTGCTGCAGAGCCCCCAGGCAGGGTGCTTGGAGAGCTGGGTTTTGCCACAAACAAATTCTCTCTGAGTGGCTCTTTCCCTGGGCTCTGCTCTTCCCTGCAGCTGGCAAGGAAGGAGGTAGATCAAGACACAGTTGCTGAGATCCTGCTCTAGCAAGCAGAGGAGGGAAAATGTTTCCCCCAATAATAATTTACTGTGTTTTTTCCCAGACTGTGACAGGTTTTTAGTGCATTTGTCATCTATTCTTATAAACTCCACAGAGAAACTGCACTTTCTTACAAAGACACTGATTCTGCAAATACAGGAATGCTTAGCTTTTGACTTCAGGGAGGATTGACATGGACATGTAAATGAGAACAAATCCAATTGTAATCCAATATGAATCCAAATCTGCTGAATGACTGTGCTAAAATGTTGCTTATTTTGATACAGAGGTTACCTCATTTCTATTTAATTACTTTGATCCATGCATCCTTCCATACATGAACTATATGGAAAACCCATCATTTCTCTGATTTAGTGATACCCTTTTTCTTTCTTTCTCACTATGGCTTTGCAATACAAACTTCCTTTACCTGTCCATAAAGATTTCTCACTGCAGTTATTCTTTCTTATTGCAGCAATCTAATGCTCTTTTCTCTTGATCTTTTGTGCTGCCTTATTTAAAGAACTCCCCAGAAGGCTCTGACAGGAAATGGACATATTTAAATGTGCCTGAAACAGACGGTGATACTGTGAGTTCTCCTGAATCCCCTGCTCTAGTTTACCTTTAAAGTTTCTCTTTCCTTTCTCTGTTTTTGTTGGAGACTGTACCTCTGTGTTTTACAGGGACCTATGTGTCAGAATTTAGATGGTTACACATGTTTTTGAGCAATCTTGTTCAATGACTCAAAATGTGCACCAGATTTCTCAAATGCTTTTGGTTCTGGCAGTGTCCATTTTGCTCTGGTTTTCTTTAAAAATATTCAGTTCTTTCCTAATTATCAATTTTTGGAAGAGGGAATTCTCATAGCAGTACTCTGCAACTTATGAGTGTGAAGAAAGGGATTGAGGGGTGATATATTATGTTGTAGTGAAAAATGTGGTATTACTGCTAAAATTTTTTGGCTTTAAAAAGTTTGCAGAAACAAGGGGGGGTTGAATTTTGCTCATCCTTTTAGAATTGCTAATGAGAGATAGATGCCACTTTAAACAAACATGGTTTTATACCATCTCCATTATGGGAAGCATTCATATAAGTTTTTCTAAGGGTTCTGTCAGCAGCTGATTTAGGAGATTCAGTAAAATTAAGTCACCAGCTGAGCCAGAGAGGTGATCTTTTTTTTTTTTTCTGCTTGGAACTTACATGAGCTTACAATTTATGTAGCCTGTCTGCTCTTCAGTTCATGCATTAATTAAAAGGTGGTAATTTAGATTTAGTCATGTTTATAAATAGGTTTGAGTCTTGCATGGAAAAACATCTGTCTAGACATTTGAACTATTATTAACTACAATTCTTATTCCCTTTTACATCAAATCGTGGTATTTCTTTTCTGATGTATCTGTTTCCCTAGTAAGTCCTAACAAGTGTGGCAATATCGCAAGGCTTTAACTTTATGAAAAAAAAAAAAAAGCAGATTTTGGAAAAGAGTTATGTGTTTCAGCATCTAAGTCCTTTTCCTCTTCCCCTCCAGACGAGCATTAACAGCATGATGAGCGTGTATAGTGAGACTGGTGACTATGGCAACGTGAAGGTCAGCGGTGAAATCCTTCTCAGTATCAACTACATCTACAAAACAGGTGCCCTCAACATCGTGGTGAAGAGCTGCAGAAACCTGGCCATTGCAGATGAGAAGAAGCAAAGGACTGATCCGTAAGCACAGAGAATTTGCTGAAGTTCTGCTGGGGGTGTCCCCACTTGCCACACCCTGACTGTACCCTGGGGCTGTGACCAGAGCCTGGGAACTCACAGGGTGCAGTTGCTCCAAGCAGCATTTTGGTGATGGTTGGGTTGGGGTTCCCTGTGGGAAGGGCATTTCCTCTGTGCTTCTTAGGGCAACACATGCCTGCTCTGGGAAACAACGAGATGACTTATATTATCAACCTGTTTGATAGTAAAAGGGCAAAAAATCAGGAAGGAACAGCAAGGTAGCACCAAATTTCTTTTACTTCTTTAATCAAGACTACAGGATATGAGAGGAGGGATGTCCTGGAGGCTTCTTTGCAAGGGATTAATGGAAATAACTTTGTTTTCAAGCACCCATAGACTCACTTTGCAAGTACTGTGCTTTCTGAGTTTCTCGATATAGTTTTCAGCATAACATGTTAATTCCCTCAGAATCAGAAAGGATTAATTAGTGTCTCTAATCATGAGTAATCCTATGATATATAAATTATAAAGCTTTTAATTCTCTTGTATTGTTAGTGTATGTTTTGTTGTATGTAACCAGTCAGTAACCACACACTGCAAAAGGGGCAGTGTTAGGAGAGTTTTCTGCATTGAGTAAATTAATTTAGCTCTGCCTTTTATTATTCTGATCCTATCTGACTAACACTGCTATGTTTGTAGGTCCAGGCCATACCTCTCCATGTTTTGCACATTCTCTGTCACTTTTTACACTCTATAATGCAAAAATTAATTTCCTCCTGTGTGTTGCTGATGCAGCAGTGTCAGGTCTTTGCTCAAAGTGGTCATTTTCTACTCCTTGCTAATAACTTCCTCCTTGCCCTGCAGCTATGTCAAAGCCTACCTGCTGCCTGATAAGTCCCGCCAAAGTAAGCGCAAGACCAAAATTAAAAGTAACAGCACCAACCCAGAATTTAATGAGACACTGAAGGTGAGAACAGTCTCTCTCTCAGGCTGTGATGAATGTTTCACTTGTGCTCACAGGTATTTTCTAGATGTGTTCCAGGAAAGGGATTAGAATTTTCAAGAGATGCCTCAAAAGTGAAGGTGTTTAAGCAAAAACATCTAGCAAACCTATGAGTTGTAATTCCTGGCTTTCAGCATTAAGGAAGTGGTTTTGTTTGGTTCTCCCCTTTACAGTTTAAAATTCTATTAATTTCCATAGATCTCTTTCAAAACTGTTGATGTTCCCATCTAACCTGAGCTCAGAGTTGTTAAAAGCACCTTGAAGATTTTATATGCCTGATGATGAACTTACTGTCTAACTGATTTTGAAGAGAAAATAACATTTTGCAGTAAGATCTCAATTCTTCTGGAGGCTTTAACTTCTTTCTGAAGCAGAACTGACTTCGATAAGAAATAGCCAACAACTGCTTCACTACTTGCCTTTTTAAAAAGATGTGAAGTTCATTTTCTGTTGCAATGGACTTGATGTGCTTGAGGACAGAGAGCCCAGACTGTCTCATGCCTTACATTTTACCCACCCCCACTACAGAGGCTGAACTCTCCTGAGCTCCTCATAAGCTGCTTATTCACCTCCCAGGCTCTGTGGTGCAGGTGGGAATGGCAGAACTACTGCCCTTCACTGGGTGTCTGGCACCTGGACCTCAAGGCTCCTGGTGAATCTTTTTCCCTTCCCTAAGTGGAAGGGAGTTATCCAGCAGGCTGTCATGAGGCCAGAAACTCTTTTTAGTTTCTCCTGAAATATTTTTTTTTTTAATTTCAGTTATGTTTTAAATAAGTTTCCTATAATAGAGGCAAACAGATATTCCCTGGCCAGTGTGCTTGGCTCAGCCTGGCTACAGAACCATTTTGCAGGCACACACACTCAGTCTGGCCAGGCTACTTGCCAAGGGAGAGCCGTTTTATAGCTTCATTTTTAAATAGTATAGAATAAAGCTAAGACTTGCCTGAACTGGAAAAAAAAAAGGGTATTAGACTTTATTTATCAAGTAATATAACATTAAACATGTTTGCTGGTAGGGAACTGGGTGAGGATAGGACCTAAGTGTTTCTTAAAAATATGGATTGTAACAAAAGGGTCTTGTTTGAATTGTGGGTAGGTAAGGAAGAGTTGTTCATCCCAACTGAAAGTCCTCTCAAAAAAGAAAAGAAAAATATTTAAATCTGTCTTTTTCTTCCCTCTTTGACTTTTACTCCATTGTTGCAGAATATGACACTTCTCACAATGGAATTGTTGGCATCAGGGATTGAGCATTGTAGATGCATCTGTACATAATTGGCCAACTGACTTGACTGTTTCAGCTTTTGGAGAGTTTGTGTCTGTGCCCAGATATTGTTCCTGATGGAAAAGCAAGACATCTGGGTCTCTTCAGCTAACTCTAGGAGAAGGGTGAATGTCAGGGAAGAAATGGGCTTTTTGCTTAAAGCAGAGTGTGCAGAATTCCAGATGTTTACAATTTTCTGTGTATTTCTTAGACCATAATGTTTTCTCAGATTAGTTTTTTAATAGCTTTGGAAACCAACAGTGGTTGCTGATATGCTCAGTGCATGCCTTGCAGATGCAGTTGTACATGTTTTCAGAACAATTTTTCATAAATATCACAGACAAAATTGGAAAGAGGAGGATGCTTTCTGGAAAGCAGTGTTCAGCAGACTCTCTTTAGGGATGAGAGAGCCAGTGGGGTTTCTTCCTCTTATCAACCTTGATGTTGAGCTGCTTCTTTTACATAAACTTGTAAGGAATTAACAGGATCGTAGTAATCACCATAATTTATAGACATAAATACCCAGTAAATAATACAGGGAAAAAAAAGCCACAATTGTGATAATAACATAAATTATCATTGGATGCATACAGCAAAGAAGGGAGAGTTCACATTAACATTATAAGCTTTCTGGCTAGATAAATCTTGCTTGCAAGGAAAACAAATCTCTCTTTCATGCACCATTTGTTAGCTGCTGTGGGCTTTGTGAAATTGAGCTAGAGCTGTAAAAGGCTCATGGAAAATATTATTTCTGCTTATTCTGAGAGTTTCTTTTTCTCTTTTTCTGTTGGTAGTATGTCATCAGTCACACACAGCTGGAAACCAGGACCCTACAGCTTTCTGTCTGGCACTATGACAGATTTGGACACAACAGCTTCCTTGGGGAAGTGGAAATTCCATTTGATTCCTGGAACTTTGAAAATCAGGGCGATGAGTGGTTTGTGCTCCAGCCCAAGGTAAGGGTTTCCAAGACTGGTGAAAGTGCTGTGAAGCAAATTTAGCAAGACTTAGTTATTTTTTCCTTTGGAACTTGTTTATAAAGCAGGACTTTACAAGTTTCTAATATGAAAATAAAAAAAAAATCTTTGTTCCTAATTCAGTAAAAGCTTATTGGTTTTAAAGTCTTTGTGAAAACTTCATATGTGATTGGCTGCTTAAAAACAATAACAAAATAAAAGCTTTTAAATAAACCATAAGTTTATTCTGTAATAAACTGCAATAGAAAAATGACCTAGTAAATACTTTTTTTCTTAAATATCACATAAAATAAAGGATTTTCCTACCATTCCCCTTACCCAAAACTTAACAGGTTATTAAAGAAACAGGGTGGATTTTTTCAGTTCATAGTGCTTTACACCTTTCAGATGTGACAAAATGACTTGTAAATCTGTCATGCACCTTAACTGGAAAGGTACAAGATAAGGTTCCTCAGCCAGCAAATGAACTGCTCTGTGAAATTATTGAAGGATGGGGTGACTTCTGTGCCCAGGGCAGCCCCTGCTTTGGCAAAGGTGTTTATTTTTGGAAGAGATTGAAAGAGTTACTGTAAACTAGAGGATTAAAGGCTTCTGCCTTGCTGGCTCCTGCAGCAGCCATAATCCCCAGGAATTCCAGGGTTTTAGATTGCCACTTCTGAAAGTGCATTTTTCTTGTTGTAAAAAAATATAAGGTGTTATAAGCAAATGTTATCAGGATTGACTAGATGACTTGTTTTGTTCTGTCTTCATTACATTTAAGCAAATTGTATTATATTTGGGGTTTCAGGGGAGTGTGTGTTTGATTTTTGCCTTTCTGTCAGGTGGGAGATGGATCCAATTGCTGTATAATTAATTTCTAGGTAATTTCTTCTAATGCTAACAGGGGAAAATAACAAAAAAAGCAATGAAGCTCTTCTGTTCAGAAAAATAAGTAATGAGGTACTAAGCATTTCAACCATTCCAGCTGGAAGGTGTGTTGTCTGACTATTTCCAAACCCATTAAAAGGATTTTTAAATTACTTCTTTTATGTCAAAGAAAGCAAACACAGAATTGGTCTTGTCTGCATCCTAAATTGTTACAAATAATGTTTCTAAACTTAAAACACTGCTAAGATTTTTGATCAGCAAGGATGATATTTGAAAAAAATCAATTATTGCTTTTTTATTAAGCAAAAACCCCCACTTGGTTAATATCCATGCCAAATACATGCTGTTCTCCTATATGAGGCAGGCTATGGAGGAATGGCAGTCAAATGTTTTCTGGTTTGTATTACAGTACTTTGTTTGTTTTATCATGAATAATTTTGCTGCTTTAGTGGAAAGGTTGGAGACTTAAAGACATGTTTCTTCTATGAGCACTGAGAGATCTGTTTTCAAGAGCAGTGTGGTTAAGTCAGAAGGCGTAGAGAGAATAGGTCTGTGGTTAAAGAGGGGACAAAGTCTACAGTCATGTTCTAGGTGGGTGTGGGGAAGAAGTTGACAAAGTTTTTCTTACATTAGAATTTACACCATTGCTTGTCCACTAGTAGAACTGAATAAAAAATGATCTTTGATGTCTTTATGGGAAACTGGATCCTAAACCTGCATAAATCAGACCATAAATTGCCCGACTGGCAAGATGTAAATGTGCAAGTAATTCCACAGCTGTTGACTTCAGGTTTTCTTTTGTCCTTTGTTGTAGCAGCTGGCATTGGGCACTGGTGTGAGACAGGACTGCTCTTCTCAGTCAGTGCAGCAATGCCTGTGTTGCTGTACAAGCGCTTCAAAGTCACAAAAGGGCTGTGTTGCTGTCACTAAAATGCCTTTGTTCTCTGTGCCATCCTTGGGTGCAGACTTAGCCCCACTAAACATGGTCAGTGCCTCAGCCTGGAGCTTGTGAGGTGAAGGCAATGCTGACTCTGTGCATACACTGTCTGTATTTCTGGTGTGGGGTTTTGGTTGTTTTCTCTTGGTAATCAAATTTAGACCTTTATGGGGAGTCAGCAAACAAGTTGAGTGCATCTCAGAGAAATACAGTCACAGACTGTCAGATATTAATCTATAAACAGTTCTTTAAAGGCTTGGGTGGTGCCTTGGTGTGTGTCTTGCAGTGCTGGAGAATCCTCTCCCTTTATGCATGTCCTCTGTCCCTGTAGAGAGATCAGGAGGATTTATTCATTTGTACCCAAACCTAAGCACTGAAGCCCATACAGAAATCCTATCATAGAATCATAGAATGGTTTGGCTTGGAAGGGACCTTTAAGATCATCCAGTTCCAAACCCCCTGCCATGGGCAGAGACACCTTCCACTGGAGCAGGTCACTGAGAGCATCTGAGCAATCCCACCTCCATCAGTGGAGTTTGCTCTCTCTGAGTTACATCCAATGTTCTAAAATGTAGTTTCCAACTCCTTACAATGTGAATGGAAGCTCAGCATGCTGCCAGTGAAGGCCTAATGTTATTCCAACAAGGATGGTCTGAAGAGCACTGACTGCATTCTTCTGGGTAAGATTTAAGCATTTATAAAACAAAAAGATGTAGAAATGAAGAAATAGGAGCTGTGTAGAAAAGGAAAAGGACACTGACAATAACAGTTATAAAAGAAGTTTTTCTGTTTCAGAGCTGCAGTCTGCTCTCCCTCACCTTCATTCCCCACACATATATTCCCAGGGTGAGTCAGGAGTGACTCCTCTAAAATGCATGAAACTAATTACACTTTAAATCCTGACTGGTGGAAATAAGGGCTGCCTATCAGCTTAAATCAGCTACAGTTTATATACTCAGAAATAAGCTGAAGGGTTTTTTTTTCTGTTGGTTTGCTTCACTTACTTATGCTAGACAACTCTCATCTCTCTGTTCTGTTCACTGAACAGTGTCTAATGCCCCATGGGTTTATTTTTCTGAGAGCTTGCATTCCCTAATTCAGAAAGTTTTCTAAAATGTGATTGCTTTCAATTTGGAATGTCTAATTGTCTGAAAGTGGGCTGGTATGTCCTGATGTGTTCAAGAAGCGTTCCAAATACTGTGTTGGTACAGCAAAATTAAAATCAAAAGGAGAATGTGAATGATTAACCTTGGCTGGATTTCTGTTTTTCTTTGTTTGTTTTCTCCTCAGGTGGAGGTTGCAACAGATTTTGGGCTTCAATACAAAGGAGAACTGACAGTGGTTTTACGTTACATTCCCCCAGACAGAAACCTAATGCTTCCTCTAGGGCAGTTTCAAGGTAAAACAAACATTAATGGCAGCACACAACATCCCTCTGAGTATTAAAAGTCCTCATCTAGGGTGAAGTAATGGTAGTAGTGAAGATTGAAATCATACTGAAATAAGCTAGTTCATAGAATCACAGGGTTTGGAATGGACCTTAAAGACCATCTGGTCCCAACCTTCCCTGCCATGGACTGGGACACCTCCCACTAGACCAGGTTGCTCAAGGCCTTATCCAACCTGGCTTTGATAGTTGTGTTTATCTGTGGAAATTCTGAACCATGAGTATGTTTTTCCTGCTCCATTCTCTTCTCTTACATTGAACTTAAGGAGAGAGAAGGGAAGAGGAACATGCAGTCAAGGGTTGATGCATGGTTGTGACCTAATTAAAAAAAAAATCCAGACATTAAGTAATATGATCAAAGGCAGCCACAGATAAATAAATTGTCTGCATCACAGTCTGTGAGTTCTTTGTTCAGCTAGTTATATATAGGGTTTAGCTGATCAAGTAATAGACTTCACCTAGTTCTTCATGCTTATTTCTCCTTAAGCTGCCTCCTCATTTTCACCCTTTTTTCACACTGCTTTTCCTCTGCTCAGTCTTACTCTATTACCGCTGTAGTTCAGTTCTCTAAAACATTATTTGAGTTCTTTAGGGTGAGCCATTATTTTCATCAGCAATGAACAGGGGAAAATAGTTGCTCTCTCTTTACATTTTAGTAGCATGAGGAACAGCAATCCTTTGAAGTGAGGGCAATCACTGGGTAGTACCTCAGTGTACATGGAGATACCAGACACAGACAAATCACTGTCTTAGTGACAGCATTGCCTGTTAGCATTTGCATTTGATAGATTAGATTTCTTTCTTTTCCGTTCTTTTTATTTTTTTTATATGATGACATTCCCTCTGCTAGCAATAAGGTTTTCTCAAGGTTTGCTCTCTTAAAAGCTAGTTGTTATCAGCTAAGTCCAGATATAGTCTGCATTTTTTAAAATTAGCACATTTTAACATGACTCCTGGTTTTTTTTCCCTGATGTTCTCAGCCTGAATCAGTGTGTGTGATCCCTGCTGATAAAAGCTTCTTAGAATCTGCAGCAGCAGCAAGTTCAGGTGTCTTTGTGCTGCTGTTTGAAAGCAGCAGTGTGTCAGGGAGCAGCCTGTCCTCTGTCATGCTCTCTGAGGAGCAGTGCATCCCTACACACAGGATACATTTGGTTAATTTCTGGACTTTAAGCTTGGGGACAGAGGTTCTATAGCTTCCTTTGTGGTCCAGGGCTGCCTTAACATCAGCGCTGGAAATGGATTCTGAAAAGAGGGTAGGATTTACAGGGCAGGCAATTCTTTGTGTTCAGCATAGCAATCCACAAATATTTGCACTGGGACAGGACTTCAGATAGGGCACATTGTTGTGTCCTGCAAGGACTAGTTAGTTAGATGGTCAAGTTCTTTATCAAATATGACATGACTTTTCTGCCCCTGCCTTACCAGTTTCTCTACCCACAGAGAATCAGAACCTCCTAACAGAGAATGTTTTAATCCCTTTGCAGTAAATTATTCTTAAAAATCTAGCTAAGACAATTCACATTTCCAAACCAGTCTTACAGTGTATATGTAATTTCTAATGATAATGTTGCAACTTTTTCATGTATAGAAAAGAAGAGCTTTAAAAAGGGAAAAAAAGGAGATTCTCACATGCCATCTGGAGGTATATTAGAAGTTCTCATCAAAGAAGCAAAGAATTTAACAGCAGTGAAATCAGGAGGCACATCTGACACTTTTGTGAAAGGGTTTGTAGTTTTTCTATTTCCTCCACTTTTTTTTAATGACAGCACTGAATCTTATTCACCAATCTTATGACACAATTTTTTTCAATGTATCTGTATATGTATGCATGGAGTGTTAGTCCTGAAAAACAAGTGGCACCTTGAAATTGTCTGCTGAAAAGAAGGGTGCTGTGGAACAGGGGCAGAGAGATTCTCAGGGGTTAAATAAAATTGTATTTGAATAGCACTCAGTCAAGAAACAGAACCCTTCAAACATTAGTATCCAGTGTGCTAATGTGCATGCTACTTCAAAATATAATGTTTGGTGAAAGAAAACTCTCCTGCTGACATGGCAGAGATAGGTAGGTGAAACTCATCACTCCTGCAGGTAAGGAGTTGTAAATTCACACTCTCCCACTGCAGATGATACCTGATCTGATGGTGATATTAACATTTTCAGGAATTGAAACAATACATATTTTTACTAAGAGGAACAGCCAGACTATGCTTTGAATAAGAAACTTGTTTTCAGGGAGCTACAAGTCTGTTTGGATTCCTTGTAAAACTGAAATAGCAGCTATAAAAGCTGGCACGCTCCATCAAGCTGAGGGGCTTTCTAATGGGTGTCCTCTGTAACATGCAGAAAGAGAAAATTCATTATATGTCTGAGGAAATTCTGGTTTGATTCAAGTAAAAAAGCTAAATGAGAGAAGACTTTTCTCTTTTATGCTATAAAAAGGTTTGGGAGTTTTGTCTAGTGGTTAATTGGGAAAACTCTTTGACATGTAGTGCAGTGTCAAGGAGTACATTTAAGCTCTGAATATTCACAGGAAGTCTGTCACTGACTTCAAACCTATTGTCTTAACTGTAATGGTGTCTCATCGTGACCATTTAAAATTCTTTGACAGAAGATGTTTAAAAATTATGCTTTGGTGACTTTCAGGTTTGATTTTAAAGATGTATAACTTGGAAAAGTTTAAGATCTGTGTCACATGCCTATATGTATGTGGGTACACAAAAAAAATAAAAACAGAGTAACAATATATTAATGTTTTTATTAGATAAGCAGCATTTTGTATTGGACACTCAAAATTCAAACTACACAGAAAATGCTACATGCATACTGGAGTTTGAATAAAAAGAACATAATCATGCATGCCTCATTATAATGGATTTCTCCTAAATGTAGCTTATGCATTATAAATGTTACAGTTAGACATAATAGATACCTTAAAACATTTTTCGTTGCTGGTTTTTGCTCTCAGTAGTATTCAGACTTGCTGATATCTAGATATGTTCTACTTCATAGTAATGGCTTGAGTGTGGTTTTTAAATGGGGACCATAGGAAACATCCTGCCTTTAATTCCCTGGTGGAGCTGAGAATTTATCTTGATCTTCTAGTGTGCTTAGAACTATCACTCAGCTCATACATTTCAAGCAGAAAAAGTAATTTCTATTTCTTTCTGGAGGATCTCTTGTGCTTTGAGAGGGAGACTGGACAAGATGACTCCAGAGAGGTCCCTTTTAGCCAATGTTTTTATGACTCTGTCTATACTTAGCCTCACTGAAACAAAAAGTTTGTGGTTTAGACTTGGGGCAAGGAGACTTAATTCCAATTTCTGCTTGTGGTAACTGACACTGTAACTATGAGCACAAATGGAGCACAAATGCAAAACAAGCACTTCAGGTACATGCTTAACTTAATGCCAGTGGGGAGATTGGAGCCTCTACACGATTGTAATTCTTGGTGAATGTTATGAGACAATCCATTTACATATTCAAGTTTGCTTTTGTGTATCTCCCAGATACCTGCTCCCAGATGACAGCAAAGCTACAAAACACAAAACTCCCATAGTGAAAAAGAGTGTGAACCCCCAGTGGAATCACACCTTTGCTTTCAGTGGCTTGAATTCCAGGGATATACGGAATGTCTGCCTAGAACTGACTGTGTGGGACAAGGAGTCACTTTCCAGTAATATTTTTTTGGGAGGTGTCCGTTTGAGCACTGGAAATGGTAAGGTCCCATCTGACTTACGTTGCTTGTCTAATTCTGCTCTCCTCCTTCCTCATCCCATGTGATTCATGTGTGTGAAGGACAGAAATGTTACTGAGTGTTTGGGAAATCTCTGGGAAGTTGGGGAATTTGAAAATGGAGAAAAGGCAACACGTAGATAATCTGTAGATGATTCAGTTCTTTGCTCCACTGAGTGAGACACAAAAATTGTGTGCCCAGTTGTACTTCTGCACAGTCTAGAAGAACTGTGAATGCCTTGGGAAGCATTGCCTAGCATCCCAGTGAGCAGGAGTCAGCTACTTCTGTCCAGCAGCAGCCTTTCTGCTGCTGATGGTGTGACCTGGAAGAAGTGTGAACCCTCCTCTGTTGGGAAAAACTGCTTGTGGTGCAGAGTGGGGAGGTTTATGTGCCTCTGCCCATGTGCCACGAAGGGTTTAATGACAAACTGGTGCTCTCCACTAGCTGCCTGTTCTCAGTATAACTCCCTGTACAGGTGGAAGTGTAAAGTGCTTATTATTTTTCTTGTACCCTGTTGTAGTAAATGAGCAGTGGTGTTATCTAACTACTTCCTAACATTGCAAAATGCCTCATGTTTTTACAATTGTCAGGTGTAAGCAATGGCAAGGAGGTTGACTGGATGGACTCTCAAGGGGAAGAGCAGCACCTCTGGCAGAAGATGATTGACAGTCCAGGAGCTGCAGTGGAAGGGGTATTAATGCTGAGATCCAGCATGGGAAAACGCAGGCTCTGAAAGACTTTAACTGCTGAGGGGTGCCACAGGTGCTCCTCACTTCAGTGGTGTTCAGGCTCTTGTCACTTTGCCCATTTGAACGTGGGAAGGGTTGTGCTCTTTGCCTTGGACATTAAGGCTCTGAGTGGGATTTTAATGCATTCTGCACTTTCATGCACACATTTTTTACCCAGGTTTCTTGTGTGAATTGTTTCTCCTGAAGCCAGTGAGAACTGGACCTTGCACAGAGATCAGACTGGCTTTGTCTGTCCCTTCTGCTGGCTGGTGTGCAGCTGATGAACATTCTGCCTGAGGGCTGCTCAGAGTGAGCAAATCCTCCCGTTGGTCATTTAGTGAGTAACTCCTGGTTTACATATCTCCTCCTGGCTCAGAGGTGGCCTGGAAGGCAGCAGTAGTACAGCCCAAGCAGATTCAGAGCCAGTCTGTGCTTTGTGTTTGTAAGTTAAGAAGCCATAAGGTTGTGAAGGACAACAAACAATGTTTCTTCATCGTGTTTGCTTGTTGGGCTGTGCAGTGGAGCAGAAGGGCAGGCGTGGGACCAAGCACCCAGCCAAGGAAGGCCGATACCTGGTTCAGAGCAATCAAAAAGCCTCTAGTGAAAATAAATCATAACAAATCCTCAGTTTCCAGAACTACAGGATGCTACTGTGTTTTTCATTCAGTTGACAGCTTGAGCCAAGACATTCTGATGTTATTGAACAGAGGGAATATGTTCACGTGCCATCTGACGTGTTGCTGAGATGAGACACACACCAGGTTTGGGCAGAGTTAGCTAAGGCTTGATTCAACAGATTGTGTAGAACAGAACAAGATTAAAGCACATGGCAAGTGATTTGCATAACTAAAATTTTCTCTGAATGGGCTGGGGTCCCATTCAGGCTCCTGCATGCTAATAATTAACCCCAGTAGGACTTTTTTCTCTCTGTGAGTTAACAGTGGAATTAATGATGAGTGCTCTTGGCCAATTCAATCATTAATCTGATTAACTGTGGCAATTGTTCAACAGCAATTTTGTGATTCCTCAAGATACGAGACAAAGGAAGATCAGGAAACTGAGTGAACACCATTTCTTCTGAATTTTCCACAATTAGAACACAGCTTTCTATTTGCACTGGTAAATTCACCTATAGCTATTCCTACATTGTTCTTTTTTCCCCCAAAGTTTATTGCAAGAAATCCAGATTGGACAACAGAATACTAATTGATTGCTAACTAACTAAGGCTTAGTAATTTACAGGAGATTTTTGACATCTGTAGCTGTCCTCATGTACAATTAAGTACTTGTATTTAGAGCTGAATTCAAAACCTTAAAATGTGATGTTAGTTCTTTTAAGATATTTTATGCTGTTTTTTGTTTGAGTGGTTGGAAACTGCAGGGAAGTTTACAACCAGTCTTCTAAAATTCTAATATTATTGGATAAAAAATATTTATTTGTGTTAAAAATAGTAGTTTTAATAAAGGTGTTTGCTTCATTATGCATATGTTCTTTCAAAATTCTGATATGACATTTAAAAATCATTGCCCAGTTTGAGACTCACCATTTTCAGAAATTACTGAGTCATCTTTGAAAATGAAAATTCTCCTAGAGGATCTCAGATTGGGAACCAAAAATCAATAGTTACTCAAGAAAACTGACTTCATTTTCTTCTGAAGTGCAGCTCAAATTGGGCAGTGAGGGAAGTCTAATCTACTTTTAGCTGACTTTTCATTTTCCAATCTGAACGATTAAAATTCTGTGCTGCAGATGCTATGAGCTGATAATTTAGAGCACAAATATCAAGCACATAACATTTTATGACCTTGTTCTTATCACAATAGTCTGTCTTTAGGTATTAGATTATTTTTTTACCAGTATCTTCCATAGTGAAACCAAACCTAACCTTTGGCACCTAAACTACCTCTCTCTGTAACAGAATAGTTTTGAGTTGTCTTGGTTGTTTGTACTACAAACCTGAATTTATTTTGGTAATAATAATATTACATTGACATGTAGGCACAAACATGGTTTTTTTTTCTCTTGCTAGAAGTTTTTTCAAACAGGTAAAGCTTGTTGAGTCTAAAGAAAATGGTTCTTCAAGGTAAAAGTCCAGCTAGAGTTGTAGAGGAACACTGGGCTATTGAATGGTTTGCTTTTGTTTCATTTTGATGGTGAAGATGGCAAAAATAATAACACAAAACCCCCCTCCAAACTGGACCTCGGAATGAGCACATTTTCATTAGCCAAACTGAATAACCTTAAAATAATTTTAAGCTGAATTTACTTTTGCATGGAGCACAAGAGTTTGTCTAATTTTTGAATGGTACTTCCTAGCCTTCCAAGAATGAACATTTTGTATTTTACGGCTTCAACTTCTGCCCACATTGGTCCTAAGGCAGACTTTGTGGTGAATGGTCTCATCTGGGAAGTGTCACCCAGGGCATACATGGGCTTTAAGTTCTGCCTTTTTCTTCCAAAGGGCCAAAAGGTCACTCTGAGCTCACACCTGAAATTACAGGCTGGGCTATAAATAGGCTGCAGTTCAGCATGTGAAGGGAACAGCTCCACCTGGGAAGTAATTTTGGCCAAGGTGGTGGTGTTTGCCATTGATGGGGTTTGGAGTAGCACAAATTTCCTCCTGGGTAGCAGTGACAGCTCTGCAGCATGGTCTCATATAACAGCTGTCACACCCACCAGAGCCTCAGAGAGAAGCTGAGCATCAGATAAACACTGGAGCAATTTGGGAAGTTTTGCTGTTTGGTGATGTTATCAGCTCATTTGTAGGAAGCATCGGATTTATGGAAAATGTCACATTTAATTATGTCTCTCATATCATTGTTCTCTTCTGCTGTAAAGATGGTTTATGGTTTGGAAAAAGCACAAGATGATTAACTGCAGATGTGATTTCTTGTTTCCCGGATATTTGAATTAATTGCCCATAATTGTGCGTCATCATGTACTGTGTGTTACCAGGCTGAACAAAGAGAAAGCAGGAATTAGACCAAAACCTCCCTTTTCTGTGTTTATGGTATTGAAGGTGCATGAATGGTTTATTCAAAGCTAATTTTTAGGAGGAAATAGCCACGATTTGAACACTGATTCATAAACTCCTGCCCCGAGTAAACAGATACAGCAGAGCTGATGTTTCTGAAGTTGTTTTCCACACAGACCTGAACAACTGAAGCTGCGTCAGTGGAGGAGAAATCTGACCCGTGGTGGTTTTAGAAAATGTGTTGCAAAACACATTTTACTCTGATCCATATTTTTCTAGCAAGGTAACTATGGGGCTTTCGTTGTTGTCTTTTCCCCTTGTGATGAGATTTTGAGGGTTCAAGCCATTAAAGAAGAATAAAAGTGCAACTTTTGCCATAAAAGGGCAAGTGGGCCCAGTAAATACATCTATAGACAGTGCCAGTATCTACCAAAAAGCCCTGCCATCAGATTTTGGTATCCAGCCCTGATCTCTGAAGGTTTCTCTAGTTTATCAGCTATAATGGGGACTTCAGGTTTCTAAACTGGCTTGCATAACAAGATCCCAAAAGCAGGATAAAATAGCTTTAAAATGACCTCTCCATCTCCTTCACCTCCATCATGTTAGGTGTGAGCAAGGTGAGAGGAAAGCTGCAAAGACTGAGGGATGCTGTTGCCATCTTCTTGTGCTAATCCAAGTGCCACAGCCTTCCTTGGATGCCTTTTTGATGCCATGCTTTCATCTTTCTTTCCCGGATAGAATGGTTTAAGAGAGAAGGCTTTGGGATGGAGAGCATGTTTTGATCATGGTGCATGAGACTGGAAGTTTATTCTTCTGTGCCTCTTCCAGTGCAGATTATGCTGAATGAATGAAGTATTTTCATATATTACTTTTTGATTTCTCTTTTCCTGACTGGTTAAACCCTGCTAAATGCAATTATTCTCAGCTGTATTCTGCAAAACATCAACTCAACAGCAGAGCAGCCTTTGAGCATCCACCAGTCCTAATTGTTATGGAGAAGCAACAGGAAGGTTGCATTTTAGTCTGGTGTAATTTTGGCTTCTTGAGGGGTCTGCACATTGCCCAGCTTCAGGCATGTAAAGTTTGCAGTTTACTCAGTACATCAATGAAGAGAAAGGCTGCTTGGATCTCTGACACCCTTGGAAAAGAGATGAGAGCCCTGTTTCTACAGCTGTCTGGTTTGTGGGTTCACACAAGACAGCAAGGGTTGTCCCTGAATCTTTGCAAGGATGTCTCTTCCCTTCACCCCTCCCTTCAGTTCAGCAGCCCTGACCAGAAGGTTCTGCCTGAACTCTGCTCTCCAGTACCTGGGAGGAGGCAGCGTGCAGAAGTGAAGGGAGAGCCCTACTTACTTTCTTGCACATGAGCTTAAGACTGAAATTTTACTTTGCTTACACACAGTATTGATTTTCAGCACTTTGCCACAATGACAGAAACGAGCATCGTCTGAGAGCTGGCCCATGCACTTTATGAATGTTTTTGTTAAAAGCAATTAAGATATTTATTTATTTATTTATTTATTTATCACCCCCAGAAATGTTGACATTTGAGAACCCAGACCAGGAGCAGTAGGACACATGGTGAATTCCCAAACAGGATGCAGACCCTTATTTGCAGTGATGTCCTTTATCATAGCTCAGCTGGAGATGCTGAGAGCATGCTAGCAGAACCTTACCACTGTGCCATGAATTTCCTACCTGGTGATCTCATGTTTGCAAATGCTGTTTAATAGGTGGTAATAATACAGTGTTAACTATACTGTGTATATTGACACTGGGAACTGAAACCTAGCTTGCTTTTTAGGTGTTTTTTTAGGTTGCTTTTGAAACTCGCCCTTGATACATCTTGGCCTTTTATTTAGATAATTTATTTCAACAATTCTACTTTGTGGCAATAACATATACATGCCTGTGTGCTACTGCACATGACAGCTCAAAGTGTATAATTTTGAGGATAGTTCTAATTGTTGAGGTTTGCCTAAAGTTAAACATAGTAATTTGTTGCAGCAATTAGAGAATGTCACATATCCCTCGTGCTGCCTTTGTTCTGCTTAAAATGTGTTGGTAGCAATTTGTTTAATTATTCTGCTGGACTTGAACAGTAGTAGCAGTAAATGGCCTTGCAGTATGTCAAGTTCTGCCCGAATTTAGACAAAGCAATGTTTTCTGCTGAGAACACTTTTGTACTGTGCATTGTACACTGTTTTGTGGACAAAGGTGGCTGGTGATACATTTGCAACTGTTGTCAAGATTTCTGTTCTGTCTTTTAAATTAAAATACTGAAATGTTGCAGTGTCTGTCTCTCCTAAAATGAATTGCAGTAAACTATGTGTCTCAGGAATATCCCACATTATTTCAGTAAGGTAAAGATATCACATATGTGATGATTAATGCAAGAGGCCTGGCATGTGTTCAGAAGTGGGACTCCATTGATGGTGCCTGTCTCTCCCTTTTTTGTTTGTCTTAAAAGCACTTAGAGTGTAGAAATTTAGCTATTTTTTATTTCATAAGCATTAAATCTGATTTCTTTTTAATATGCAATTCTAGGAAAAAGGGAAATGCAGTGTTCTCTTCCTCCTTGCTATAAAATTATTTCACATGTGCTTTAACCCTGCCTGTTCACCAGGACCTCCCCTCCATCTCCGGATCTCCTGCCTCTTCCCTAGTTCAAGGTCCTGCCCACCCAAAAATCCAGGTATGTTCAAAATGCATCTTTTCTTAACTGCTGATCCCGATTTCTTTTTCTCTATTATAGGAAAAAACAACAATCCTTCGAGCACTCAATTTATACTTTCAGCTGAGTCATGCTCACACCTCAAAGCTGAGGGCTCTTTGGTTCTCAAGTTCCCTGGGCTTTTGTGTCTTGCTGTTGTGCCTTCCCCAGTGTCTGAGAAACAAGGAGGCAAACCATGCTCCTGGGCTCTGGGCTTCTGCTGCCTCCTCTCACTTTGGAACAGCCCCAAAGTCTGGCTCAGTTCCTGTGCCCAGGGTGAGGGTAAGGCTCAGCTGGGTTCAGTGGTCTCTCGGTGTGGTTGGGGCAGAGGCTCTTCTGCCCTCACACCACTCTTGCCTAGCTCACCCCCGTGCTTGTTCTGGTGTTTATGGGCAAGTCAAACACCCAAAAACCAGAGGGAAGCTGCAGGTAGGGAAGAGCCCTCCTGCCATTTCTCTGCTCTTTGTACCTTTGCTTGGGACTGTACTTAAGGACCTGGGGGTCTGGAAAACACCCCTGTAACTTCTGTGCAATTGAACTGCAGTCTCTCTTCCCCTTCTCTTTGAGGTGATAGATACCAAATTCTCCATGTAAATTTGGAGTATGGGCCATCCTAACTACTGAAATTCAGGTCTTGGTTACTTTCTGGCTGCGTGGGTGGCAATGTGAGATATGCTGATAACAGCACTAGCACGTTGTGCATGGATATTGGCATTCCCATTTGTTTCCTCTGTGTTTCACAGAGCATGCAGCAGCCGCATCACTGCTTGGAAGAGGCTGGAGACAAAATGCATGTGCTCTCCTCAGCTGGTCATGTCCTCACCAGTTCCTCTAGCCCAGGCAGCCTTGCTGCTCTCTGCCTCCCAGCATCTGTAAGTGGTTTCCCACTCTTCCCTTCACCAAGCTGCCATAAAAATATCCTCCAGCCACAAATGGGAACAGAGAAATGGGCAGCAGCTACACGGCCGAGAGGAGCCCTGCCACCTCCTGACGGTGTGAAGCACTCGCTCCCTTTTCCCTTTTTGTGGATGCACAGCAGGAACAGAGACTGTGGTGAGTGGCTGGAAGAGATCAAGCACTGAGATTGCACAGCCTGAGCTCCTCCATTACACCACCACCACAATTTTAAAAATGGGTTCTGATCGTAAGAGTGTTCAAATATACTCCAGGTTACTTTATAGCCTTGCATTTTCATTAATTATGTGATGCAGCCTGACTCATGCTCTTATGTAAGTACTGAGCTGTAACGAAGCCCCATGTTGTAGTCTTTTAGTGCAGAGCTGTAAAGATCATTGGTGTTTTCATTAAAGCACAACACTTTCCATCCCAGAGGGCTTTGAACTTCAAGAATAGGGATGTGCAACATCAAATTTTGTCTCTTTTGCAGCTGTAGAGGAGGTGTGTGACAGTAGGGGTTGTTCTCATCTAATTAAGTGGATTATTAGGTAGAATCTGGGGGAAATCGGGCCATTTACAAAATTGTTTTTGCTGAGAAATTGCTGCCTCCAAAAATTTATCTCAATAGTTCTGTTTGCATGTCAGGAACAAGAATTATCTTCCGATCTGAAATAATTGAAGTCTTTTGGTTCACATTCAGAACTGAAAAGTACCTCCAGATTGATGTAGCAACCTCCAGCCCATGCCTGTATCTGCACACTGTGATGTGTCACAGCTCCTGCAACAAACAGCCTGGAGGTGGGAGTTGAAAGGACAAGACTCACGGCAGGTCTAATAGTCGAGATTTAAATCAGATTTGCATTTTGACCTCAGTGGTAGGATTAAAGCTATGGCAAAAAGAGCCATGTTGGTACCACAAGAGAGACTCCAGCCAGAATAACTTGGAGGGAGGGGAATTTTCTGTTAAACCTTTAATTCAACAAAGTGCACTGGTGTGGATACTGAACCTTGCTTATGCAGTGTTATTTTTCTGGGACCAGAAGTGTACGGGATGAATTACTGGAATATATTTGAATATATAAATGCTGGGCCAAAGCCAAAAATACTAAATCCTTTGTTCAAACACTGCTTTCCCAACAGGCTGTTCTGCCAAATCCCTGCATACCACACATGCAGGCTGATTTGACTCCAAAACAGAGATGGCACAGGGTATTTTTCACTGTTCCCCACAAAAATGTACAACAGAAAATGCCAGAAACCTTGTATTACTAATCAAGAACAGCTTTTCTTAATCACAGGATTTTAATAGATGTTCTGTGCAGAACTGTAACTAGTAATCCAATCACTCATGCACTCTCCTCCACTTAATTCAATTTCCTGTAACAACCTGGTGATTGCAATCACTTTTCTGATTGTAGCAATTGTAGAGCCCTGCTCCTGTTCACCCAGTCGTGAAAGATGGCTGGACGCACTGACTCTGTACCTAAATCAAAGTGGAGTAGCAGCAGATTGCAATTGTAGCAATATGGGAGAAAAATCAGACTCATTTGAGATTTTTATTTAATAGTTTTAGAATAATTGGAAATCAGTTGCTCTGCTTTTTCAATGAGGAAAGTGAGGGGGGAAAAAAACCCCAAATCTGTCCATGTGTGATTCATGCTAGAAGCACATGCATGCTGAAGAACCTGAGCCAGAGAACTGGGGCCACAGCCCTCTGCAGTATGGATGTGTCCTTGGGCTGTCTCTGTTCCATATTGAATCACTGAATCACAGAATGGTTTGGGTTGGAGGGGACCTTAAAGTCAATCTCGTTCCAACCTCCTTGCTGTGTGCAGGGACACCTTCCACTAGACCTGCTGCTCAGAGCTGCACCCAGCCTGGCCCTGAACATCACCAGATTCCAGTGCTTCACCACCCTCACAGTAAAGAATTTCTTCCTAACATCTGATCTAAACCTGCCCTCCTCCAGCTTAAGGCCATTGCCCCTTGTTCTATCACTACGTGCCCTCGTGAAAAACCCCTCTCCAGCTCTCTTGTAGCCCCTTTAGGCTGCTCTAAGGTCTCACTGGAGCCTTCTCTTCTCCAGGCTGAACAGGTCAATGGTCTCAGCCTATTTCCATAGGAGAGGTGCTCCAGGCTTTCTACCAATTTAGTGGCTCCTCTCAGCTTGTTTCAAAGGGTACATATTCTTGGTCTGCCCAGCACAGCCTACTCTCCTTAACCACTGACTGGTGTTAGGCAGCAGAAGAAAAACAGCTTGGGGTACAGCTGTGTCCACCACCCACACAGGTTCACCACCCCACCACCCTCCTTGCTCCTTTACAGTGGGT
>VZRZ01007224.1:215077-240474 GCA_013398175.1 Climacteris rufus
TCTGCCAAATCCCTGCATACCACACATGCAGGCTGATTTGACTCCAAAACAGAGATGGCACAGGGTATTTTTCACTGTTCCCCACAAAAATGTACAACAGAAAATGCCAGAAACCTTGTATTACTAATCAAGAACAGCTTTTCTTAATCACAGGATTTTAATAGATGTTCTGTGCAGAACTGTAACTAGTAATCCAATCACTCATGCACTCTCCTCCACTTAATTCAATTTCCTGTAACAACCTGGTGATTGCAATCACTTTTCTGATTGTAGCAATTGTAGAGCCCTGCTCCTGTTCACCCAGTCGTGAAAGATGGCTGGACGCACTGACTCTGTACCTAAATCAAAGTGCAGTAGCAGCAGATTGCAATTGTAGCAATATGGGAGAAAAATCAGACTCATTTGAGATTTTTATTTAATAGTTTTAGAATAATTGGAAATCAGTTGCTCTGCTTTTTCAATGAGGAAAGTGAGGGGGGAAAAAAACCCCAAATCTGTCCATGTGTGATTCATGCTAGAAGCACATGCATGCTGAAGAACCTGAGCCAGAGAACTGGGGCCACAGCCCTCTGCAGTATGGATGTGTCCTTGGGCTGTCTCTGTTCCATATTGAATCACTGAATCACAGAATGGTTTGGGTTGGAGGGGACCTTAAAGTCAATCTCGTTCCAACCTCCTTGCTGTGTGCAGGGACACCTTCCACTAGACCTGCTGCTCAGAGCTGCACCCAGCCTGGCCCTGAACATCACCAGATTCCAGTGCTTCACCACCCTCACAGTAAAGAATTTCTTCCTAACATCTGATCTAAACCTGCCCTCCTCCAGCTTAAGGCCATTGCCCCTTGTTCTATCACTACGTGCCCTCGTGAAAAACCCCTCTCCAGCTCTCTTGTAGCCCCTTTAGGCTGCTCTAAGGTCTCACTGGAGCCTTCTCTTCTCCAGGCTGAACAGGTCAATGGTCTCAGCCTATTTCCATAGGAGAGGTGCTCCAGGCTTTCTACCAATTTAGTGGCTCCTCTCAGCTTGTTTCAAAGGGTACATATTCTTGGTCTGCCCAGCACAGCCTACTCTCCTTAACCACTGACTGGTGTTAGGCAGCAGAAGAAAAACAGCTTGGGGTACAGCTGTGTCCACCACCCACACAGGTTCACCACCCCACCACCCTCCTTGCTCCTTTACAGTGGGTTCAGGACTTGTATGGTCTGGTCTGGTCAGGTCAGGTCAGGTCTGGAAGAGAAGTGCTATTTCTGTGATTTTTGTGACCAATCACATCCTGGCACTTTATTCGTAACAGCAACACTTGGAAAGCTCAGAGTTTCCTTGCCCCTCTGTTGCTCATCCTTGCAAACCTGATACCATCACCTGCAGAGCTCAGGGTCTCTCCTGATCTTCTTGGCCTTTGGCACCAGCACTGCAGGGCCATGCCATGCTTTCATACCTGCTCTTGGGTGTTCAGCAACAATCTCCTAACACTGGGAAGCAGCTCATCCTGTTCAGACGACATGGCCTATTCCCACCCACCTGCTCCTTGCTTCTGTCACACTTCAGTCCAACAATCAGCTTTTGCTAGCTAGTGTAAAGGCTGACTTCCCACTCTTCACATTCAGCCCTCAGTAACTCACTAGTAGGACCAGTGAATTATCTTCTTAAAAGAGGGGTTTTTTTGTAATTTCAGAGGTTTGTGAGAGACCAAATTCTGGTAAGGCTCATGTTAAAGATGCTGCTAAAACTGTTGTTCTGCTGACACCAGAGTGTAACATTTAAAACTCTGACCATTAGGCAAACAAGTGTTTGGCTGAAAAAAGACTGTGCTCTTGAGGGGCCAGAATGAACAGCACAGACATTGGAGGGCTGCTTTCCAGACACGTCAAATTATGCATCCTATCCTATGAACAGACATCCAAAGCTATAACTCACCATTTTCACTCCTTTGATACTTGTATTCTTCATGCATGATGTATATTCTTTGCAGTGGTTTGGCAAGACTGTGGGCTATAATAAAACAACAGAAAAAATTTCCTTTTTTGATTGCCTCCTAATACTTTTTATTAAACAGGGAACTTTTTTGGTTAATTTGAAAGGGATGACTTGCAAACAAGTATTTTCACAGCTCTGCAAATGACAAATCCTTGATGAATTTTCCTTGGGGTAATGTTTCCCTGCCATTGAATCAACAGCCTGGTCTGTCTCCAAAGTGAAGAGGGGGAAGAAATCTGCTACTCCAAGACTGCTGGACCCAGAAGCAGAAGTGTAGCAGGTGAGAACATATGCTTCTATTAAGCACTGCAGTACATGGGCTGTAGTAATTACTGCCCATCTTTCACATTGATCACTGTTCCTTCATCATATTTCCTGTGGCAATGACTTCTGTGCTCCTGCTATCAGCTATTTTCTCCTTGCTGCTGGTAACAATTGATGTTTGTGTTGCCTTTGGCTTATGCTTTTTGTCTGATTTACCATATTTTTAGTGGAACTAAAAGATACCAGTGGTTGGTTGTACACTTTCCATGTGAGGCCAATGTCTGGTACAATGGTTTGCAGAAAGGTATTTTGATCCAACTTTTGTATCAATCAACCAACTTTAACCTCCAAGAGGAATTTTAGACAACTAGCTGTTTGCAAAACAATATTTTATTAATAAAAAGAATTATAAACAGTAAGAAAGAACCCCCAGTTTTACACTGAATGAAAAAACCAAAATAAATTCCCGGAAACGTGCCTCAGTTTTTCACTCTCTGTACAAGAAATTCCATTAGGTAGTAATCCTACATCCACATTCATCCAGCTGTGGGGTCCCCAGCACAGGAAGGACATTGGTGCCAGTCCAGAGAAGGCCACTGGTGATTGAAGGAATGAACACCTATCCTATGAGGAAAGGCTGAGAGAACTGGGACTGTTCAGCCTGGAAAAGAGGAGGCTTTGGGGTGACCTAATTGTGCCCTACCAGTATGTGAACAGAGCCTACAGGAAAGAGGGAGAGGGATTTTTTACAAGAGCATGGAGTGACAGAACAAGGGGGAACGCCTTCAACTTTTAAGAGAACAGATTCAGATTAGATATTAGGGGGAAATTATTTACTGTGAGAGTGGTGAGGCACTGGCACAGGTTGTCCAGAGAAGTGGTGGATGCCCTGCTCCAGGCAGTGTTCAAGGCCAGGCTCGATGGGGCTCTGAGCAACCTGGTCTAGTGCAAGATGTCCTTGTCCATGGCAGCAGGGTTGGAATTGGATGATATTTAAGGTCACTTCCAACCCAGACCATTCTGTGATGCTGTGACCTAAAGATGACTGAAAGTACAAAAGAGCATCATGCACACTTCTATGCAGAGCAGCTACACAGCTGGACAGATTTACCAACACACACAAAAAAACCACATCAGTGATTTAAAAAGCCATGCTTTGTGTAGCACCAAGGAGAGAGTTATGTGGATTAAAAAACTGCAAGCCCTGAAATCCTGAATTAGGGACATGACTGACCAATCTCTGCTTGCAGTTTCATCTCATCTTTTCTCAAGGGGAATTTGTCAATAAGGGCAAAGAGCTCAGCTGGTGTTGCTGGGAAGGGGTAGCGTTCCTTGTCCATCCCGTGCTTGTCCATCACCACGATGTTGAAATTGTAATGGGGGATCCTCAGCAGCAGCCTGCAAAGCAAGGAATTTGTTCTGTTAAAGCCTGTCTCCTACAGCCTGGCCACTTCCAACTAACACAGGGCAGGACCAGCCTCTTGAGTCTGAGCAGAGGAAGGTGAATGGTCAGAAGGGGCGTGGTTTCAGCATTCAGAGCAAGGAATCAGATAAAGAGCAGGTGCCTGCCTGTGCTGAAGGCTGTTCCTCTGCATTAGGAAAAGGTCGAGGTAACTGCACCCAAATCTGTTGTCTTCTCAGATTCCTGTTAGTATAGCACATGCCTTCACCTACTGCTGTCACAAGAGTGAAAAAAGGTAAGACAAAAGAGGTAGTATAAACATTGCCAAAAGAAAACCCTTGTGATGAAGCTCGAGTTACAAATAAGACTATTCCATTTCTCAGCTTCCACATAGTACAGAAATCACAGTAGGAAAAAGCAGGACAGAACTATTGGAGTCTGCTTTCATTGCTACCTAATAATAACAACCATCTGTGACTCCAATTTTAGGGGAACAAAAGCCCCTACTAATCACGGAGGAGTCCTTTTCTTCCAAAGTGGTACAAGTGTCCATTTAAGCTCCTCTGAAGGTAGAAGAATAACAGAAGTTTATCTGTGGTGCTCTTTTTATCTTTTGCTTGAAGGAGAAATGTACTAAAAGATCCTTAGACATACAGTCAGTCACCATCCTTAGCGGGGGGGGNGGGGGGTAAATAAATTCAGGCAGCCATGAGAGAATGGTGTGAGGACAGAAAAGCTGCCATGAAGAAGATGCTCTGGGGGGGTGTTGGAAAGGTGTGAAGCACCAAAATTGGCCTTGCTCAGCCTTCTAACAGGTTTGAGTGCTCTTGACATAGTCTTATTGAAATTAGGGAGCTTGGCCATTAAATTCAAGTTAAAATAAAGATTAAAGCTAAGCAATGGTGACAGAAAACAACATTCATCTTGTGCCTTATATCACCTAAGAAAAAAATGCTTAACTTCTAAAAATCCAAAGGTTAAACTTCCGTGCTTTCCAAAGTTTTAACTAGGGTACCTGTGCTCATTAGCTTACTGAAATGTCAATTCTGGGCAACACCTTTATTTAAGATGTTCAAGAGTGCATTTCACAGTGATTTGAGCACCTTCCAGAACTGCAAAGTTGTAATTTACACACTAACCAACAACAAAGAAAAAATCAATGGGAAACAAACTTTCCCTGAGTGCAGGGCAGGTCATACCATACCAATTTCTGAAATGCAGCTTCATTAAAGGTTGCAGGGGAGCAGGGAATGAGGTGTTAAGAGAGCTTATTATTTTCTACAGAGCCACATGAAAACCATTTCAACTTTAGTAAAAGTATCTTTATTCAAAAAAGTAAAAGAAAAGTTCTTTTCTCTTTTTCCTTTTATAGAGAACAAAATTTTTAAAAATAGTTTTAAAGCCACTCTCTGGTGTGTCAGCAACTTTCATTCTCTCCAACTAAAACTCCTTCCCTTTCCTCAGCCATATCACAGAACATGTTGCCTAAAATGCTCCTGGACTTTTTTTCTAAGTAATTACTCCTTTTCCTGCCAATGAGGTCTTCACTTTTGGCTTTTGTTGTCTTCCTGTCCTTAGGAAATGCTGGTACTTGGAAATGCTGGCACTTGAAATCTCCCTTTCAAGTGAAAACCAATCCTCTGCCAGTCTAAACCCAAGTCAAAACAGTTTAGGCACCTCAGTAAAACTGCTGATGCTGTGGTCAGGCTGGGGAGGCTGAGGCAATTTCCTCTTTGAAATACTTCCCATCTCATTCCTACATGTGGGAGCCCGAAGAGCCACCACTGTCTCCCCTCTGGGCCACAACCACCAGCACTGGTGCAGAGGATGGGCTGTCACTGCCACTCGGGGCTGTCCTGGCAGCTGCTCCAGGGATGTCCCAGCAAAGGGACAGAGGCCTGTCATGTTTACATCAGACCAACTCGAGCACCAACACAGACACTTTTTGAAGTGTTTTCAGTGGCAGCACCCAAACATATAGACCTATATCCCTATGATTATAGGGATAGTAAATATCTCATAAATTAAATAAATATTAAATTTGTTGTTGTTTTAATTTGCTGCAGCTATTACACAGAGAGCAAATTAATCCCGAATGTGCTCATCAACATCTACCTTCCAGTGTCTAGCTCTGTGCATTAAAGCAGAACATGTATATTTAGAGAGTAAGAGGCAGGGAATCAAAAGCAATGCAACTTGCATGATAAGGTGAAAACACAACAGCAGTGAGAGCTTCCTTTACCTGAGTTGCAGGGCAAGTGATGGGGGCAGCAGCTTTACACCTATTCTTCCTATCTGTGCTGGGAAGACACCAACCAACTCCACCACGGTGACGTGTCGCAGGTCTAACCCACACTGTGCTGGCTGAAGGGTTGGAAGGAGAAACAGGGGTGTTAGGAATCCCTGAGAGAACAGGGGGATGCTTTGAGTGTGCAGCAAGTGTTCATAGAGTGACCTCTTCTTAAGTTAGTTACATGTTTTAAACTGAATTCAGAACTTATTTTCCAAACTCAAATTCCAACAGCAAAGAATTAGAGCCTCGTGACTCCGGGGGAGGTGAATAACAGATTCTCAGCTACTCTAAGAAAGTCAACACACAGGGACCACCCAGGAGAAACATAAACTTGTCTTTGTAGTGACATGACAAATGCCAGGATATCAAGCACTGTACCAGCAATCTAATTTGGCAGCCAAACCAAGTTATGTGAAATAGAAGTTGACTGCAGAAAGTTTTCTTTCATGCTCATTTATTTGCCCACTGTCAAGTAGTGGAAAATGTACTATAGCCATAAAATTTAGTATTTTACGCTATTTGAGTTTGATCAATATATTGAATTTTCTTGTCCAGGTTTATCTAATGGGAAAAAAGAGCTTTTTTTTATTATTAACTATAACTGTAATTTAATCCAGAAGCTAAAAACATCATCACATTCATCTCTGAATGATTATTTACACTGCATTTTGTTACAAGCTGTGAGAAGAAAAAACAAGATAAAAGATACTTGCTGCTGTGAAAGAATACAGGACTGCTTCCCTTCCTTTATTTCCGCGAGGAAACAGATATATTTTGGAGAAACATCCCTAAGTCTAGCAAGAAGCCAACAAGAACATCACATTTACAACATAAAAGGGCAATTAGCAGAAGTTTTTTGGGAACAAAACACCCCAGTGTTATCTCCTAGATGATTTGTGTGCTGAGGCTCTGGTCCTTTGTTTGCTAATGCACTTATGTTTTCTGAAATTATTTACAGTTTCTTGCATTGTAGTTACAGATTCTGTAAGCCTGGTTTGCATGAACTGCAGCCAGTGAAGTGCTGGAGGGGTGGGGGTTTTTCAACTTCTTTAGCAGCTGAGAGAGGGAATTATTATTGAGCACAAGTTAATATTAATCTGGGGAGGGGGGAAGGGCCAGAACTACCCTGGATTCAGTGACTGGTCAGAGGCAGCACAATCCAGAACAGAGCTGAATCAGAGACTGGGGAGATATTTCAACTCAAACCCCTGTGAAAAAGATTAATCCAGAATCATGACTGCTTCAGTCAGATTCTCCAGTGGCGGCAATACAACAGCTGAAGTTTGTGGATTTTTATCAGACAGTGGAGCTTGTACTCTTGTGTCTTTCTTTCAAGAAAAAAAAAATAGTTGCATATCCCCCTTAAATGTGTTTTACCTGCAGCATTCCCAGCTGCATCCTGTAGAAGAAGTTGGCTGCGGTAGGAGTTGAAATAATTAGCAGTCTCCGCTTCTCATAAAACTGATCCAGAAGTGCAGCTGCAGTCCTCACATTCACATTAATATTCATGGCTAGAATCAAAACAAAAGTTATAGAGCATACAAAAAACAGATCTATTTCTAGAGGCAGAGTTAGACAGCAGAAACTCAAGAACAAGAAACAAAAATAAAGAAGACATGGGTGAAATGCTGGCCTCATTTCACTGAGCTGTTCTAGCTTGCACAACGAACTGACTCCAGAATGTGACATTTTGTAGAAAGCTTTGAGCTAAAACAAACTCTAGGAAAGAGCAGCCAGAGGTGGCAAAGGCTTCAGCTGTAAGTGCATATTGGCAGAGAAGACACAGATGTTAAGTTTCCTACCTGCGGGACACTGCAGGTATTTCAGCCCACACCCCCTTCCCAAACTCTCACTGCCCTGAGAACCACTGTGCTGATTCCTCCTGCAAAGGGTGAAATACTCACTTACGTGCACAGGTTGGCTCCACTCCTGACCAGCCCAGGTTGTACTGGCAGACTCGAGCTGGGCTGCCCTGCAGCTCGTAGCCACCAATGCAGGAGAACTCGCAGGTGGCACCGTAGTTATTCCCATCACCTGAGCACTTGATGTAGCCATTATCTGGGGCATTTAACTTCACACAGCGCCTGACTTTGAGCAAGAGAAAAAAAAACAAAAAAAGACACAGCATGAATCACCATTTTTCACTAGGGTAGCACAGGCCAGTGAAATACCAGTACCAAAGACATTTTTCTGTTTGCTTTCTGTATTAGTCATGCACTTAAAAACCCCAAACAACCAAACCAAACTCCCTAACCCCTTGCTCTTATGTAAATTGAAACAGATGTGCAGGTGTATGCATGTGACAAAAGGTCATGGAGCACAGAGAGCTGAAGCTGAAACCTATAGGTATCATCTCTGTGTATTCAACACCAGATTTTAGGATTTGGACTTGTGAAAGGGCAGCCCTGCTCGACAGATGTGAGTCCCAGCTGACAAAATGCCTTCACATCCTTGTCTCAGCAGCTCACAAGCTAAGTATCAGGGAGAAGGTGGCAGAAGGGAAGAGGTGGGCAGCTGGAGGCAGGGCTGATCAAGGCAGCTCTTCCTGCATATGCAGGAATGCTGCAGACCTGGCCCCCACGGTCTTGAGCAAGACTGTGTTCTCCCTTTCAGCATCAACACAGAGTTTATACACACAGACACATGCAGATAAATACAGAAATGAGGACATTTTCAAATTGCCTAGTAAGCCAGATGCAAATCAGTGACTCTATTTGTAGGGTAAAGTATCGTTCTCACCTCTGACTTTAACAAGAAATTTGCAAGTGCCTTTGTTTTCAGCTCTGTCGTACACAGTATATTGGATTTTGTGGTCACCTTCTGGAAAATGTGACCCTGGTGGCAGGCCTTTCAAAATAACACTAAAACAGGAGATAAAACAGGACAGACATTCATAAATTCACCAGTATTTACTTACTGACAATGCTATAAAAGCCTGAAGAGGGATGTTTGTGGCATGCTAGGGTTGTCTGGCTGTGCTGCAGGACTGAAGACTTGAGAGTAAGCGAAGCAAGAAGCTGGGCACCAGTAACCAGAGTGTTTAAATTTTCTACCTACAGCCCAAGGGTCAACCCTGCTGAGACACAGGAGGCAAAGCAGGCAGAGTCTGCTCCCTTTCTATAAGATAACCCATAGTGTAGCCAAGCCCATCATGCCCAGAGGAACTCAAGTTTCCTTTTGCTTACATAAGGAAAAGTCAACATTGAGCCTCCCTCATTTAGTACTGTGAATAATTTAGTAATGTGAATAATGTCAGGGCTGCAGTGTAACCCAGAGCTGGCACAGTGCAAGAACACTTCCAGCCTCTTACAGTGGGGATGTATTTCCATTTGGCTGCTCTGAACTGCTCCTATGATTGTCATTTGTGACTCTTACTATGTACAGAAATGGAAGAGAAAGAGAGATTTAGAGTCACAGCAGAAAAGTGTGATGATCCACAGCAGAATTTTCACCTGGAACTTGCCCCTGTCCTACAAACAAGGTGTGGGAATTCAGATAAGTTAAACACACCCTCACTGTTGAAGCAGAGAGCATGTAACCAGAGAAGTTTCCATGTGATGGAAAAGCTTATGTACTCATGGAACTGCAAGACCCTGTGCACTTAAGAAAAGCACTGCAAAGTTTATAAAACATCACAGTTTAGCAGAGATGTGACTTATGGCAAAGTTTCCACTGAATCAAGAGCTTGCCTCTTTTGAGCTGACAAGACTTACTTGTCTGCATGGGATAATCCCCCTTTTTTTGCCTATCAGACATTCCTTTGTCAAAAAGACTTTGGAATTTCTTTATTCTGACATTTTAAAAATCTGTATTTTATCAGGTGTAATTTTTAATGCAGTTAATTGTCAGCGAATTGTTACAGCAGACCTCAAGTTTTTAATTATGCAATGAATTCTTCTTTATGAAATTATTAAATTATAGCAACAAAAGGGCTATCACATTGTGTCTTTCAACAGCTTTTTGTATTCACATGAAATTGTAAACATCTTCAAGCTTAACAAGTTTGAGCTTTTAAGCTTAACCAGTCCACTAATGTAATGATCTAACCTGCTTACTGAAAGCAGCAGATTTTTCTATACTCCTACGATTACAATAATCCAGATAGATTGACCTGAGTCCTACATGATAAAAATGGGAAAAACAGATGCAGTAATACCACCACAAGTACACCTTGTTCTTCTGGAAAATATGACTGTGAAATCACAGAAATTGACAAAGAAATTTTGAAGTGTTATGTGCAAATCCAATATTTAAATCCATCAAAGTTTCAAACACGAAATGTTACTTCAAAGGTAATTGCAGAATTCAGGGACATCAGTAACCAGCACAACTTCAGAAATAGTCTAAAGATGACTGCAGATAGTGTTTTGTAATACAATTCACCTTGTTTTTTTAAGATAGTAAAACTTTCCTCTGTTGTTACCTCCATTGCACTACTCTTTTCATGGTCATGTACAAAAGGTAACTTGCTGTAAGGCAACTTTTTGACTGTGAGGGAAGCTCTGGAAAATTTCACAGGCGCAGTCAAAATTCTGTTGTTGTTTATTCCACCAGCTCTGAATAACCACAACAACCTGCTAACCAGTGCCTGAAGCATTCACCTCCAAATTGTCCATTTTCCCAGTCAAACGTGCAATCCTTTACAGAGCAGCAGCACTTGACAGCTATAGAAAAGCAAATTAAGGGGAAAGGGTACCAGGCCCTCATCAGCTGAACTGCTAATGAAAGAATAAGGAGGAGCTGCAGACATGTAGAGATTTTCACCTACTCTGTCAGAATGCCATCAGCAGTGTCCCGCCCCTCCGGGGTGTCCCAGAACACTCTGGCTGTCAGCTTGTTGGGCTCTGCTGTCTTCTCCTTCACACTCGGGCACTGGATCCTCGGAGGCTCAGTATCTGTTGAGATAAATGTCACAGAGAAGGGCACCGGGGTATGTCCTAGAGCTGTGCATTTTCTTCCCTCCTGTCAGGGTAACCCAGCACCACCTCCAGCTGGCCTCCTCAGCACTGCAGACATCCAGACCAAGGCACATGCAGCCTGCTCTTCTCACCTTTTTGAAAAAAGGGTTGACAATGATCAGCCCTTTGCAATGCAAAAAAACCCAATTAAAAATAGTTATTGTAAATGTCTTTATACGGTTCAGTTAAAATGTAATGTTAAAAAATGGACACTTTTGAACTCCATACAGGGATGTTCAAGATCATACCCAAGCAGCCTGGATGTTCTGTTCACCTGCATTCTTCTCTTTGTTCATCTGTGCAGTCGATACTTAAGAGCATTTCTAAAGCATATTGAACATTAATCTCTCTCTGCATGATAACTTTGCATTTTACTCTTAACAGGCTGGTTATTTTTCCTGCAGTTACAGGAAAATGAGAAACAACAGAAGACTGGCACAATTAGCATTTTGTGGAGAATTAATGTTGCATTTGATTGTTTCCTAGTAACTCTTACAATAATGCCTTACATCAATAGCCAGCACTACTAGGACAACCACCCTACAAACACTGCCTTAGGATGTGACAAAAGGATGACTTAAGTTGGTGACAGCCATTTACCACAACCAGCAACAATCCTGCTGATTTTACACAATTCTTCTCCTTCCATACCCTTTCCAGAAGACAGTGATATTTTTCAATTTTCTAGAGAAAAATACCCATTTCAATATATGTTACAGCACATTAAGGACATAATGGAAACATTATTCAAGTGAGCACTGGCATTTTTAGCTAACTGATAACCAAAAGCAGCTGTACATTTATCTTTTCAATCAAAGTTATTTCAGCACCACGAATATATCCTTCCTCTTAGAGGATGGGGACAGGACACAGTCTGCTCTGTTAGGAGAGAATACTCAATATCTGTAACGACTTCTGTAAGTGACTGCCAGAACATACCTAATTTAAAAAATGTATCTTTCTTCCCTCTTTTAATGAATACCTGTTTCACCACTGAAAGGCCTTATGCCTTTCCTACATGGATCTTCACTACTGCATTCTGAAGCCCACATAATTTTGTGCAAAATGCTAAGCAGTGAAAGTGCAGTAAAAAAGGGTAGAGGAAAGCCCCTTGGTTTTAAGAGCATTTTAAGTTCAGGTCTGAAGTAATTTTAGCCATATTCAATGTCAAAAGCTGTGGAAACTCCCACGACATGAAGTTTACCAGCCCACACCTCTGATCACATCCCTAACTGTGCACAGTGCAACTAACTATTTGCATGCTAAAATAAGAAATAAACCAGCCTTTTTTCCTTTGTACTTCATTGCTTCCCTCATCTTAATTTTACTCAGCTGAAAGTGAGCTGTTCAGCCAGTTCTCTCCTGGCCATTGTGTAGACTGCAGTTCACTGGTGACTTTTCTGTAACTACTGAATTACAGTAAGGAACAAATGTTCAGTTGCAAACTTCATTATAGTCTTAGAATTATGTCTGGTCACAGTTATGTCTGTGATCTCTGGTCACAAAAAAATCTCAACCCTACCTATCAAGAGGTCAAAAGATAACCTTATTAAACAGTCTGCTAACAGCAGACCTCACTATTTGCATACAGAACTGTGTGCACACAAGGTTTGAAGGGGCCTTCCCTATGTGGTATTACCAGAACTTAAATCCTAGTGTTACTTTTACTGGGTTACTTGGGACTTGAAATCATACTCTATGCAACAATTACCCTCCATTTTTGGAATAAAAAAGAAGTGTTAATGCTAACTTAGCCTCTTTTTTTTGTTGCTTAAGACATACTTGCTTACTTTACTCTGCAAAACACCATCGTCTGTAAGAAGCACACCATCTCTGCAAACAGATGAGCTTCTAAAAGTGCCAGAAAATACAGAAGACAATATTTTATCAATTACAAACTTAAAAGGTCTGGTTTTCTTCCTCTGCCCACACCACTGGAAAGGACAAAGCTTGTTTTTGTAAATAAAAACAAGAGACACCACAAACAGTCTAGACCTAAGCAGCTCATCTCTACATTTGTACACCACCAATAACAGGAAACCTTAAAAACATTTTATGAACATCAGGCCACAGTGGAGAGACTCCAAAGCCATCTGCCAACCTAGACTGAGCCACAGGCATTCTCAGGAAAACCAAGTTATCATACACACAAAACACTAAGCACAAACACTCTACCACCCACGTGCTTTAAATTACTGGTAGCCATTTCAGATGGCCAAAAAATACTTTCCTTTGTGGGTGGCTGCTGAAGCTTTTATCAGAGGCTTCCCAGAAACAAGGGCAGCAGGCTGAGACTTCACTATCTGCTGAAATTTCATTAGTAGACAGGAAAGTTAAATCTCAGTATTTGTTTATTTCTGTTTTGATTTATATATATAGAAACACTTATTCCAGCCGAGGTTCCCAGGAATGAAAATTGTTGGCATAACTAGTGTGAACGAGGCTGAAATTTAAATCAGCTCACTGTAACCATGCCGGTAACTACAATCCATTCATATTCCCTAGATATATTTGAAGACCACGATCCCAAGAAAAAAAAACAACAGTTCAGATAACAGGTTGGCTTTCAAACTTGTTTTACCATAAAGCTTCAGAGAGCATGACAGAGAACATGCTGGAAGAACAGTACAGTAATCACAGGCCACCAAGGAGTCACTCAGGAATCAGCAAAGGCTGTTAGAAGCATTGCAAAATGCTGACCATTTACACCAGCCTCATCTTTATCAGAGTGGTAATGCTTGGAGCTCGTAAGAAAGACACTCACTTTGGACAGAAAGCACTGAGTGACAGAACCTTGCATCCCTTGGAAAAGCGTTCCCTGTTTCCTTAGGAGGGACAGTTGCTTTTTCTCCCCATGAACTGGATCAAAAGGCACTTTGGAATTTGTGTGTGCAGGCCTTGGGCACTGGCAGGTACCTCAGATGCAGAGCAAGCAGCCCACTCACCGAGACAGGCCGCAGGCCGGCCGCTCCACACTTTGCTGTCCGTGCAGGTGACGATGCGGTCCCCCTTGAGCTGGTACCCTGGGGAGCAGTAGTACTCACACCTCGAGCCAAAGTAGGCACCATCCAAGCACTTGAAACCCCCGTTGGTGGGCATGGACAGGGTAGGGCACCGCTTTTCTGGAAAAGCAAACATAGACTTGTGTGAACCTGTTACCCTCCCTTTGGAGTAATGTCAGTGTGGGGTATTACACAGAAATAAAGATGCAGCTGGAAAAGGACAAGTGGGAGAAAGTCTTGTTCCTCCTGAGGTTTTTCCACATTGTTCTTATTAGCTTCATTTCAAATTTAACTCTACATAACCATTAGTGGCCTAATATAATATTTACATGAGAAAAGGGTTGACAAGTACCTATTCCTCTCTTCTCAGGAAATGTTTTACTGCAAGAGCCCAATTAGACACCTGACACAAATTATGTCACCTTAGAAAGTCTAAGATGGGCAATATTTTAAAACAGCTTTATGGCTCTGTCATAAAACTATTTCCACAAATAAAAATCCCACGCTCATGAAACATTCCCTATCTGCCAAGAGTGCCTGCACAACTCAGATGTTTTTCATGTCATGTACCCTTGTGAGATCCTCAACAACAAACTAATCTACATACCCAAGTATACTGCCAACCTTTAAAATAACAATCCAAATATCATCTTCAAAGGCAAATAAGAATGTATTGTCTGCTGGACCTGGAGCACAAGTCCCACACACAGATTTTGTAGCCACTTACGTTTGCACAGCACTTTCCCAGACCAGCGTTTGCTTGACTGACAAATCAGCTGGTGAGGGCCATGCAGCTCGTAGCCTTTCTGACAGCGAATATCACATCTGGTGCCCAGTACATTCTTGTAATATTCCCCTTGGGGTGTCCTGCAGTTTGCATAACCATGTTTCACTTTAATGGGGGAGCACCACGGTGTTTCTGGCACAGAGAAGGGAAAAAACCCCACACATAACAATTAGAAAAATGTAAAAGTTCAGACACAGATATAAAATCACTTTATTTATTCAAGGTCACAGAGAAGAAATAGAAAAAAAATCTTATTTAAAAAGCCACCAATCCTCAAAGGGGAGAACACTGCAAAGGTGCACTAAGTCTTACACATGAGAAGGTCAGCCCTTTAAAACTGGCAGCTCTTTTTACTTTTATGACAAACATTAAAGACTGTAGCCATTGGATTGCAGGGGTTGGGAGGGCAGGTGAGGATTCACTACGCTTTTTGTCCATGGAATAAGTGTGCCACCATGTGGGCAGTTTGATGACAACTGGGACATTTTTCCCTCTTCTTTTTAAGCAGACACATCTAGCTGCTCTTGGATAAGAAAGTTTGCATCAGGAACACCTCGGTCTGGCTGTAGTTGTCAGCTTTCCACGTTTAGCTCTCTTAGTGCTCATTAAAAAAAAATCTTCTCCTTCCATAATAATTTGTGCCTTGGCAAAACTCTGATGGTTCAAGCTCCCCCCCAGTTAGAATAGATGTCACTTACACAAATCATACTGCCAAGATGTGTACAAGCCCATGTGTACACATCCTCCATGTGCCACAACCCCTGTTCAGGGCTTAAGTACAGCTCCAGTTTTGCCAAGTTCTTTCCCCATTAGCACCCAGGATTAAGCCTGAACTGAACCATGTGAAGTGTGCAAGAGCAGCCCCTCTTCAGCAGCTCTGTGGTGCCACACTGAAACATTCAAGCACTCTTTATATCACCAACAAAACAGCCTTCTGCCAGGAAATGGGCACAATACCACTGCCATGATCACATCTGAAGGCAAGTGTCCAACCAAACAGATGAGTGAAGAGCTTTCAAGAAAAATCTGACCTTGTTGGTAGTAATTTGTAATTCCTCTCTTGTTGGTAGTAATTTGTAGCTTCCGAGAGCAACATGCATTCGGTCACAAAACCTACATTTGACAGCACAAACCCCTGCACTTCCTACTGTCAAATCCTCATGAGGGTGTCAATAGTCATTCTTGAGCATAGTATCCACTTAACACCTATCAGAAAAGGGAACTCAAGCTGCATAATATTAAGTTCTAAATGTTCTCAAAGGTCTGAACATTATGTGTTCCACTCTTCACTTCAAAAGATGGGTGGAGGACTACCTTTCCCTAGTATGGAAATGTAGTCTGAAGTAAAAGAACAATTTTCTAGCTGCTCCTGGATGCAGGACCGCGACATGGATGGATCTGACAAGTAGGAGGAAAGCTGGAATTGGGCTGTGACTTCACAGCTAATCTCCTAGCAAACTCCTGGGAAAAAGAGAAACACAGGTACATAAAACTGAACCGTTATTAGCTGGCCAGGACTACACCTTAAAATATTCAGGATATGGGTACCATCACCTTGTGAGGATTTAGTGCCACACTGTGATGCTGATGGGCACACTATCAACTAGAGACCTCCCCTTCCCAGCCAAAGTTTCCCATTCTTTGTTTAGCTTTGACAACAGGGTGTACCAAGAAGTGGGCAGCTTCTTAGTAGGAGTTTCCTACACAACGAGTGCCCCTTTCTCAGCCCCAAGGTTTTAAAAGGACATATTGGGAGAGGAGGTAGGGAGGAAGGGAGAGATTGCAAGAGAGGATGACAGGTCCTGAAATCCTGTGTGACAATGTGTGACAACGTGTGACATGAGGAAGGGGCATGAAAAAACTTCTGAATTTTGCAAGAAATATGGGAAAAAACCCTAAACAAAACACAAGGAATTTTGGCCTTCATACTCACAAAGTCACAAGTGACATTTAAAAACAATTTCTAGATCATCTTTGGCAAATGTTCACTTCTAGCTCTTAATTCCCATAGTTACTATGTACATTTTCCAAAACTATTTGGATCAGCTCCACATATAAATAAACAAAAATCAATACAGCATTTCTTATACATGGGATATTTATATTCAGTGTACAGTGTCTCGAGGATGTATTTACACTTTCCCAATGGAAACTACATGTACATTTTGCAGTGCTGTCCTGGGGACAAACAGCATCTGCAGACTAAACTCAGAGAGTAATTAACAAGCTTTTGCCTAGGCCAAGGGCTCAGCCACACAATCATCCCAGCTCTGTTTCTTTCCACCTAGAGACTGTTTCCTGAATGTCAAGTACATCCTCTGCTATTTCCCTTACAATTATGCAAAGTGTTTCGGTGGAGTGTTTGGGTTTTGATTTTTTTCTTAGAACTAATTCCTGTCCTTCACCCTAATCTCTATCCCACAGTTCCCAAAAGACATCTAAAACAACCCCACATCAAATGACTTGGGCCACTTTGTTGAGGGGCCGCATCACAGCGGCTCCCATTTTTCATGCTTGCTGTGCACTAAATTAAAACTGAGAGAACAGATGAGGAGTGTGAGCAGTGGGAACAGAAGTCAAGCAGCTACTGCTGAAGTCACAAGTGATGCCAGCACCCAGCTCTGCCTCCTTAGCTGTCGACCCCAGTGCCACTGGGGCAGTCTCAGGCATCACCTGCAACTCTTTGGGACAAGCCACATGTTGGATTCACAGCCTCTGACTCATTCACCTCCTGGAGAAATCCTCCTACTCCTGAGCTTTTCTATAATCCCCCCTTCAGTGCTCTCATCCCCCAAATTTCTGGCTTTTTCATCCCACTTGTTCTTCCCATGCCCTAAGACCCTAAACTTCAATTTATTTACATGCCCTAGTGTGTGGGATCTCCTTAACTAAGAAGTAGGGCTCATTTTTTCTGCAGAAGGGTTTAAACCTCAAGTTACTAAGACAACACTGACTGAAAGGGCAGGACTGGGGGGGGATGAAAACTCACTTGGGCTGAGCTTTCACCCCAGCCAGTTACACAATCCTTCAACAAATCAGTTCAACATATTTATGCCTCGGGTTTTCCACATACATAAACTCCAAATGCACATCACTGACTTCCTTTGTAAAGGGTGTTAAGACAAATATGCTTTGCAACATGATCAAGAGGCTTATAATAATAAAAGAAGGCAAAGCAGCTGTTTCAGGTATTGCAAATTGCCTGAGTTTTTCTGCACATTTTTGTGCTTTTACAGACACACTTGCCTTGAGTAAACCGCTGCCCGTATATTTAAAAAAAAAAAAAAAAGTGGCTAACACCTAACAAATGCAGTTTAATGCACAAATACAATACTGAAAAATAAAAAGCCTTTCCTGTAGTGTTGTTGCAGCTACAGTGGTTTACAGAGAGAAACAAAGCAAGGCTCCTAGAGAGAGGCAAAATGCAGCTTATACTGGACCAAATGATTCTGCCAGAAAGAAAAACAAAAGCAAACATGCTTTTGGATGCAGATAACTTGAAGAGCTTAGGAGGAACATCTGTTTGATTTAAAACATTATGCTGCTTACTCTAGAACTGATTGTGATTACAATAAAGTGGGTGAGGCAGGGTTTACAAGCTATTTACAAATATCTGGGTTTAGATACTGCTGGAATATCAGATACAACTGACACTGCTGGGAAAAAAAAAAACAGCTAACTTGAAAAGATTGAAAAGCACATCAAATGATTCAACAAAGTTTCAGATCAAAGTTTGTTTATTTTTAAGTGAAGGCACATACTGGTTTTCAAAGGCTAAGCAGCTACACGGAGCACTTGTGGAATATCAGGTCTGCCTGCGGCCCCAAGGGGTCACACAAGCTGTACCCTGCCTCAAGGCAAGATCAGCCGTGTTGTTCCCAAAGGCTTTGAGAATTAGAAAAGCTACAGGTTTGCTAGGCACCTCTTCTGGAACTTCACCATCTATACCAGGCTCTGTTCACCCAACTGAAATTTGAGTTTTTATGTACCAGAACCTATGTACTGCTTCTTAGTTTGATAGGAAGCTTGCACCTCAGCATAAACTAGAAAGAACTAGAAAGTTCCTCAGTGATAGAATAGCCTGAACTATCACTTAGTAGCCAAACATTTCAGAGACTCAATCCTGTGTTTGAAAGTACTGGAAACCAGGCAGCAAACAGAAATGGCTGAAGCCCCAGTGTTGCCTTTAGAGCTAGGGCCACTGCTTGATCATTGCAATATCTGAGAACACACATTAGGAACGGGGACCACCAGAGCAGTGGCACTGGAGCTGTGATGAACACAGGACCTGCTGTATTCAGGAAGCACTTTCTCAGGAAATATGATCAGAAACAGCCATGCCAAGAGGCAGGAAGGAAAGCACTTTCTAGAGCATCATTTCCCCCAACCCTTGGTCCTGTTTAAACAGCAGCCTCAGCTGAGGCCTTCCTTCACAAACAGTATGCAAAGTGACCAGCTGTCCTGGTGCTTGCTGCTACACCAGCCCACAGAGCTGGTGATTCACCAGGGAGGAAGGGAAAAACTCCTTAAAAATGCTGTAGGCACAGAAAGTCTTGGCAATGGTTCTCTGGAAAGCTGAGCAAGTGGGAAAACATCCAGATAAAGACAAAAGGGTTTAGAGGGAGGTCGGTTTTCACACCTCCCAGAAAACTGCAATGTTTTGTTTGCAGATGTCAAAGAGGGTGAATTTGTGTCCTTGCTTGCACATGTGTGCAAAGAAAAACTCCAATGCCACTTATATATGTGAACATCAATTAAGAAAATCAATTTAATTCTTGCCACTGGTAAATTTTATTTGCTAAGCAAAGGGCCACACCCAAAATGCTGGACAGCACATCTGAGGAGAAGCTCTGGAGACTGCTACACAGCCCATTTTTCCTTGCTTTGTCTTTCTCCATTCCCTTCCCCCCAAAACCAACATAAAGAAGTATGCTAATGAAGAGTCAGCCTTTTCTGCTCCAATGCTTTATAGTCTTAGATTCACATTGTCTGTTCCTCAACATTTGGCAGTAGTGCTCCCAAACTTGGGGCAGTTTCTAATATCTGTGTGAATGAGTCATTATGTTTCACTTACCTTGGTGACATTTTGGCTGACATGAGTATAATCCATTTTGGATCACCATATAAAAGGAATTTATACAGAATTCCACATTTTAACTACTTGGTTGCCCTGGCATGAATTGGCATTGATTTACCTTCATGATCTCTGAATTTTTTTTCTATGTGTCTGCAGAGGATCACATGTTAAAAGGCAAAGAAAAATGAGCTAACCTAAATAAAGCTTTAGAAAATTATTTGTGCATGTGTTTGAAAGCAAAATTTTATACTTAAGTATTTTACTGGGGTGAAGATGAGACATTTATGAAAACAGCAACATAACCATAGCAGCTGTGCTTTCCCCTTGGCTGTTCATAAATGTCGGAATTATTTTATGGCTTACCTCTCCTATGGCCCACTGATTCCTTGCAGAGAATCAATAATGTACAACAAGACACCAATGACCTGTATTTTCAAGCAAGCAAACTGATGACACCTTTAACATGTTCACAGATTAATTTACTAAAAAGAAACACAGTTACCATTTAAAGTGACAAATTAAATGGCAGGTTTCTTTAGTGTCTAGGCTTTTGAGGGATTTTGGCAGATGACAGCAGTATTGAGACAGAAGCAGACATTTTAAGAAAATGGACATACCAAATGGAAGATTTACTGGTAGTGGCAAACTCAATCTTGCTGAAAGGCAAAGTCTTGCAGAATAGGGAAGAAAACCTGAATTTGCTTTATAAACATGCCAGTTCATTCACTCATACAGCTATGTAATTTAGTTTTAGAATGTACACATTCATTTCTTAAACACACTTCACTTAGCACTTCAGGTAGCAGGTTAATCTTCAATGCAAACAATTTTATGGAAAGAAAAAGTAATGAAAATCAAGTTCTCTAGCATGTACTTCTATACATTACCATCAGTAAGCCCAGGTTTTGAGGCAGCTTATCATTGATGGTTTGAACATGTATGGAGAAGAAAGAGAAGCTCTTCCTGATTTTCATGACTTAACAACTTGATTGCCCAGGAGCAAAGGCAGTGCAGAAGTTACTTACTCGGGTGCATGAAAGAGTTGTGATCAGTACTTGGTCTAATTTCCATTGTTAAAAACAGCAGAAATTAAATCTTGATCTAAGTATCCATGACAAAAACCATGGAGCTGGATCACCAAGATTTCATAATCCATTAAAAGAAAAAGAATGAAGCTTTCTGTCAGCAACCAGTTGATCCTCTTTAGCACATAAGCAAAGCATTCACCTTTATATCTACTGCGTGCATAAACATCCTCATCATCTTCAAGGGGTGAATATCCCGATCCTACAACACAAAATAAGAGAAAAAAAAACTGCAGCAAGAAAGGAAATATGAATTAAAAATAAAATAAAGCTTTGAGAAAAGACATGCAAGATTAGGATGCAATAATCTATGCAATGTCATCAGCTTCTCTGAAGCTCAGATTCACAGCAGACCCACTTTATAGCGAATTTGGAAAGGGCAAATTGATCTGATAATCAAGGGAAATAGCAAATGTCCCTCAGTGCTCTTAGAGCAATGTTGTGCAGTGTTAAGTTGCACCTGCCAAGTCACAGCTCCTCTGTTATGGAGAGCCCACCTACCATGTAATTGGTTTAATGAGAAGAGAGAGCAGAGCAGGTAGAGGTGAAGGGGCACATCAGAGGTTGCACTATAAAGTGGTTCCATAGTGTCAGTGGCTGTTAACAGCCATCAGGCCCAATAGCAGAAGTAAAATGTGCATAACTCAAGTACAACCATCTTTAACAACCTGTAAGATGCTCACACCAAGAACAAGACATCGAGGTACATGATCTGCAAACACAAGTTACACTCCAATCAAAAACATGGTTTGAGTTCAAGCATTCTCCGGGGTTGTTCAAATAAAGAGACAGTATAGCTCCACACTTTTAAAACCCTGAGCAATGGTTAAAAACTTAAAATTAAGGTAAAAGATGCTTTCTAAAATCAGAAACCATTTGGAGCACCACTATTCAAGTAATTCATCAATGAAACACAGCAGTTGTCAAGAAAGCCTTCAAAATACCCCAAAGCAACATTTATTTAAAATCAGCAACTTCAGAGCATGAAGTCTAGTCTAAATGCTAGATAAGTCTTTCCTATGAAGAAGGGCTCGTACTAATTCCCCCTTTGAAAAATCCTTCTAAAAATCTTGCATGCAATAGGCAGGTACTCAGGGGCTACAGAAGATTCTCACATGGTATCTCAAGTTACAGCATTTGGGGTTATTTCATCACCATTTGCTGACATCCAAGACCATGGTCTGCACAAGCTGATGCTTCAAGTTAGGCAAAATTAAATAATTCAGGCACCTCAACAAGGTATTGATTTCATGTGCAAAACACAAAACTGTTTTGCAGAAATCAAACACAAGAGTTTGATTTCTGTCAACATCTGTCAACAGACTCTCCTTCTTATTAAAATAAATAAATAAATAAACTGCCCAGAAAACAGTGACACTTGATTTCTTACTCTACCAAACTCAGGAAAACCCAGCTCATGCTGCAGTTGCTCCTCAGGAGCACCTTCCACAGCTCCAGCCCCAGCACTGGATCACTGGGAATCCTTCCACCAGTTTGAGCTGGGACCTGATGAAGTGAATTTCCAAACAGCTTCTCTGAAATTAAGGAGTCTTAACAAAGTCTTTCTATCACTTATAAGCCATTTCTCTGGATTTTTATATTTATTGTTGTGGTTGAATTTTTGATGCCTAAACACTTATACCTGAGAAACTTCTGAACATAAAAACAAACTTTCCTCCACTTGAAGCACTTCCACTTGACTGTGTAGCAAAAAGAGCAAGCTGTGATCCCTGAGGGCTTTGGGAAGATCTTCATATGTAAATGAATACACTTGGGGGGTTATAAAGCTGTTACCTCAGTGTTATCACTAATAATTGTCCAAATTTCAGTGTGCAGTGACTTTAGCATCTAAAATCAGTAAATCTTAGAATCAGGTGAGCTCTTACGTATTTGCCTTTCCTTAGACAGTAAGTGCTTTTGAAAGTTTTTGAAAGAAACAAAAACTGGCCTTAAAGAGTTATTTACTGCTTTTGCCCTGAAATGAGGCTCTGTTGGTGGAACTTGACATCTCCCATTTCCAGGTCTTTTTTCAAACTCAAAATGAGAAGTGAGTTGGGTCTCTTTCCTAACAAGCAATGTTTTATTAATAAGCACAACAGGTTCGGCTTGGGGAGCCATGGGAGAGGTGTCACCATTTCATCTCCATTTTCTCAGCCACAAATCAAAGTGTTTCTGCTTCACATATGTCTAAAATTGCCTACAAAGCCACGTAAGGACAAAGCATTGTTCTGCATTGGAAGTGCTAAAATTGTCACAGTTCAGGATACAGCAGGTTCCTGCAAAAACCAGCTGTGGACTTCATTCTGGCAGATGACAAGCAAAATGCACGAAGTAACACTTTCATTTTAAGATTAATCTATGGACTTACACAATTCTATGTCCGGATAAAAAGACTTCTTCATTCACAAAATAAAACTCCCTCCCCATTGCAAAGGTTCTCTTGTGCAGGTCTGATGGCAAAATCAGGGCACAAGAACATACTGCCAAGCCAGGCACTGCATACACAGGTGTGTACATGAACAACACTTAACGTGCTATTCTGCTATAAATCCTGTATAATTGAGAAAAAGTAGGAATGTGACCCATAAGAGGCAGAACAGCTATGCAGACTTGACTGAAACAGGAGTTACTTAACTCTAAATTCAATCAACTTAAAGTAAGATACAGACAGCAACAGCATAGTTCAGTAAAGCCACGTGAAACTTTTCAGTTTACTGCCCTGAAACAGGACAAGTTCTGGAACAGAAGTCCTGTGAAGAGCTGCTGGGGTTGTTCAGCCCGGAGAAAAGGAGGCTCATCCCTCTCTGTACCTGAAAGGATGCTGGAGCCAGGTGGGGGCTGGTCTCTTCTCCCAGGTAACAACCAATAGCATGACAGGAAACAGCTGGAGGTTGGGCCAGAGGAGGTAAAACAAGTAACAGGAAAAATCTCTTCACTGAAAGGGATGTCAAAAGCACGGGAACCAGGGAAGTGGTCGAGTTAGCATCCCGGCAGCTATTTAGAAGACACCTAGATGTGGTGCTTAGAGACATGGTTTAGGGGAGTATTAAAAAGAGGTATTTTGGAAAATCATTTTAGAACAATCATATCTTCAGCATCTGACTTTACCTCAAACAGCACTTGAGAATGTGAAAGAAAGTGTGTCAAGAAACTGGACTGGCAATTCATTGCTTTGTCTACCTTAGTTTACTTTTTACGCTAGTAAAATAAGGGATAATTTAGCTTCTAATATTCCGCATAAGAACCTTGAAGGGAGATCCTGAGAAAGAATGGCCTTACGCCCCTGCAAAGTCCTGGCACAGAAAACGGCGGTGAACACGACTCGTGGGGAAAGCAGAGCTCATTTCTACACTAGAATTTCATGCAGCGCCCCCGGCCCGGCCCCGCCCCCCCCGGCCCGGCTCGGCCCCGGCCCCGCCGCCCCTTCTTCCCCTGCCCTGCCCGGCCCTACCAGGCTCGTACTCCAGGCTGGCCCGGGCGCCCAGGGCGAGCAGCGCGGCGAGGCGCAGCCAGCAGCTCCCCATGCTCCACACGGCGGCTCTGCCCGGCCCGGGGCTGCGCGGCCGAGGCGCAGGAGGAGCAGCAGCAGGAGGAGGAGGAGGGGGACGGGGACATTCTCCGAGCGGCTCCCGGGACCGCCGGAGTCTCCTCCTCCCGCCGCGCCCGCCCCGCCTCCCGTCCCGCCGGCACCGCGCTCGGCTGCGGGGGGTCTGGGGCTCCGGTGTCGCCTGTGCCACGCGTTGTCCCCCGAGGGGCTCCTGCCGCCCGCCGCCCTCTCGTTTGGCCTCCGGGCCTCGCCCCGTGGTGCCCTGGCCCGGGGAGAGGTCATAGAATCACAGAATCAGAGGGCTTTGGGTTGGAAGGGACCGTAAAGCTCCTCCAGTTCCGATCCCCGTGCCGTGGGCAGGGACACGTCCCGCTAGAGCGGATTGCTCAGAGCCCCGTCCAGCCCGGCCTTGAACGCTTCCAGGGATGGGGCATCCACAACTTCTCTGGGCAACCTGTGCCAGGGTCTCAGCAGCTTCACAGGGAAGAACCTATTCCTCATATCTAATCTAAACCTAGTCTCTTTCAGCTTAAAGCCATTCCCCCTTGTCCTGTCACTCCAAGCTCTTGTAAACAGTTCTGCCCCCTCTTTCTTGTAAGTTCCCTTCAGGTACTGGAAAGCTGCAGTTAGGTCACACCAAAGCCTTCTCTTCCAGGCTGAACAATTCCAGTTTTGTCAGCCTTTTCTTGTAAGAGTGGTGCTCCATCCTTCTGCTCAGCCTGATGCCTCCTCAGGACTCACTCCAACAGGCCAATGTCCTTCCTGTGCTGGGGACCCACAGCTGGATGCACTGTTCAAGGTGGGGTTTTACCAGAGCAGAGCNTGCACTGTTCAAGGTGGGGTTTTACCAGAGCAGAGCAGAGGGGCAGAATCACCTCCCTGGACCTCCTGCCCATGCTGGTTTTGTTTTAGCCCAGGTGTGGGGTCCCTCCTCAGTGCTGTGAGCCCCGACCTGCAGCGTCAGGCTGACCTTGCCCAGGGCACCGAGCTGGCCAGGGCAGTGTGT
>VZRZ01007226.1:1119-85470 GCA_013398175.1 Climacteris rufus
GGAAAAATACTGAGTTCTATGGAGGAATTAGGAAAGGATCCACTCTGGAGCACTCACAGTGGAGAAGTTTGTGGAGGACTGTCTATCTTGGTAGGGACCCCACACTGGAGCAGAGAAAGAGTGTGAGGAGTCCTCCCCTGAGGAGGAAAGTGTGGCAGAAAGATGTACAAACTTATTAAAAGCCCCATTTCCCATTCTCCTACATTGCTGGGCAGGGGAGAATGCAGAGAAAATCAGGAGTAAAGTGAAACCCAGGAAAAAAGGAGGAGTAGGGGAAAGAATTTTAAAATTTGATTTTTATTTTCTCATTATCTGTTCTGATTTTGATTAGTGATCAATTAAACCAATTTCTCTAAATTGAATCTGATTTGCCTGTGACAGTAATTGGTGAACGACCTTGCCCTGTTCTTATCATGACCCACAAGCCATTCATTATCTTCTCTCCACTGTCTAGATGAGGAGGGGAGTGATAGAGTGGCTTTGTCGGGTGCCTGTTGTCCAGTCAGAGTCAACCCAACAGCATGGTATTTAGAGAATAGCCTCCTTTAGGGTATCTTTTTGGTTCTTTTCTCATTTTTTTTTAACTTGGAAAACAGATTGGGGGGAGGCTTTCACCTGTATTGTAAAGGAAGTAGAAAATGTGTATATATATTTAGTCTAATTTGAATTAATTTAAGAAATATATTTACTCTGCTATTCAGGATAGATTTTAGAGCAAGTACTTTTAAAAAAAATATTTTCTTTATTTCACTTTTTATTTTGGTTCGACTGAGATGCCCATTTCCCACATGTATTTACAGCCTGACACTGTTTTCTCAGCATAAGAAAAGAAATTGCAAATGTTTCAGTCTTTAAAAATTTAATTGGATCTATTTTTGAATCTCAGTTTGACTGTATAGTGCCCAGAGGGAGACACAGAAATGTCTTTAAAGGACCTAAAATAGTATTTCTATTAATAAAAATGTCACAGCTTTACAGTCCAGTATCTCATAGCTCTGCAGGCTAAAAGTGAGTTCAAGTCTCAAGGGGACAATCTTCTTCCCAATGGAACAAAATATTTCACTATGGCCTTACAGAACCAAAAGACATAATAAAATTTCTACCTTAAGGAAATAAATAAACCAGCAAAGAATGGAGGCATAGCTACAACAACAACAAAAAGAGATATAAATTTTACTTATCCTAAGCTTGAAAGAGGTTCATGTATGGTGGGAGGACAAGAGTTTATTGTTTGTGTTTTGGCATAGAATTAAAGTTCCTTTGGCAATGTGGTCACTGTTTTATAAATAAGTTATTTGAAATTAACCTGACAGTATGAAAAATGCTATGAAGCTAAGCTAATGGACAGTTACAGCTGCCAAAAGTGTATACAAGGTATAACATTATACCACAACACATATAAAAGAATCAGGAATGCCATCTGTATGTAGGTGGTATCTGCCAGTCCAGTTTCTGGGGTATCACTACATAGACAAGAGGATATGTATTATTGTCTGGGGAAAACAAAAAACAAACAAGCACAAAATCCCCACAACAAATATTTGTCTCATTCCTGTTCCTCCTCAGAGAGAAATACCATAGCAATGATACCTTGTTTTTCATCAAATTTCATCATAACTTTAATCTTTAAGGTACACTGAATCTTGTTCTTGTTTTGCACAAATGTCTTCATCTAGAGCCAGCGACTATGTTGTAAACGGTAGGATTTTTCAGTTCTCCCTCAATTTCCTTCTTTTTACATTTCTATGTACAAAATAGTATTGCTTTCTTTCACATTGCATTCAAGTATGTTCTCACAGGTGCTTTAAACCCTCTTTCACCTTCAGGCCTTATTTGAACTATTTGTACCAGTCGTTGCTGCTAGCTGGATCTCAGACAGTGAATGAAGTCAGACCTGGGAGCTTTAAGGAGTCTTACTGGTAAATTAACAAAATCAAATACCGGAACTAAAATGAACCTGAAAAGATAGAATGAAAACAAAACCAAAACAACCAACCAACAAACCAACCAAAAAACACCACAAAGCAGACAAACAAACAAAACAATCAACATATAAACATGATACTCAGGGGAATTTGAGGGAGAAGTTTAGAAACTCAACAAATTTCAAATTTTTAGATAAATCAGGGATAATCTGAAATATATGAAAAAGCACTTCACTAAGTAAGGAGTGGGTGCCAATAGGAAGGGAGACAGCTGGCAGGTAACAATTTCTGACAAGCATCCATTCACTGGAAAACAAGTTCATGCTTTTAATAGTTTCAGCTAATTCTGGCAGAAGAGTTGAACTATAAATCCATAATACACGAGGAATGAAAAAGAAAGAGATGATTTAAAGCTAAGAAATTAAAAAGAATAAATAATAAACTCTTAAGGCTTAAGGATAAAAAAAAAGTGGAAATTGAAAGGGTCTTAAATGAATTTCAGATAATTAATAGACAATTAGAAAAGTAGTCCTTCAGAAAATCTTTGGGGATGAGGGTTAGTTTGAGTACCCTGAACATGTGCATTAGCCATTCTAAGGCTTTAATGATTCAAAAGTATTAAGAGATCAAGACACACCGAGTTCACAGAACAGCATGTATGGTGGTACCTTTCAGTCACATCTAAGCATTAAAAAGACCAGATCACAGTTTAAGCACTTACACACAGCTGTTTATTTTATCAAATGATTAGCATGGACACTGGTACCCTTGTGGTCCCTGACAAACTAGCAGTCTCCCACACATGGTTTCATTTGTGGTTGACAGCTTAAATGCTTGCCTTGCAATGTAGCTGTTCAGACATGAGCCACACCATCCTATGACCTGAAGGGCTATTAAATGTTGTCTGGCCTGTTTTATCTGCTACAGTAGGTACAGTATTTTTGATACATAGCACAGCATAAGACAGTGACATCTTTCCAGTCTAGAAATAAGGCATGAACAATAAAAAAACCAAGCAAAACCTGGAAAAAGAGGAATCTCCACAGAAATTCCCATTGGAATAATAATCATTGCATCAGAAGATAAATGGTTTGTTATTCTGAATAAAATCAGGAATCTTGTTTAATTATTTTATTATTGTACACAGGTGCACAAACTAGTCTTTGTCACAATTTTTTGTAGTAGCATTGAAATAAAAATAGTAAATAATGGAGAGTAAATAGGTAAAATACATTGCTTAAGTTTACTCCAACGATGGGCCTATATAAGCTATATTTAGCTAGGTAAGCTATATAAGCTTATATATATTTGCTATATATTATTATATGTATAAGTTACATAAGCTATATTTAGTATATGTACCAATAATGAAACAACTTTTAAAGCTGAGAGTTCATGACCAAGGAGGCTGTTTTGCCTCCAATACAGAGACTAGAAAAGCATCAGGTCACTAGAAAGATTTTATCTAACGGTCTAGGTAACCAAATTATCTCTATTGTTAATCACTACGGGAAAATAATCCAACCAAAAAAAATGAAGATTGATAGAAACCTTTATAATAAGTAACACAGGGAAATATGCGTCTAATCTAAGTTCCTAAGACTTTCAGATGCTGGTGTTAACAGAAAATTTGCAGAAACTGAAAGTCTCACCCTCACTAAGTGCTATTGCACATTCTATTGAGAGTTTTGAAACTCCAGAGGCTTCCACTGAACTTTCTTCCAACTCCCATTTTTGTATTTTCCAGATTAATGGTTGTTTACATTCATGAGCTATGATAATGCAGTAGGTCAGGAATCATAGGGAGCTTGGCTCTTCCAAGGCCAGAAAGCAGAATAAAGGGGGTATTTTCACTGCAATCAAGTAATCCAGCATTTTGCAGAGTATTTTGTTTTGATTTGAGAGCTACACTGCTTAGTCTCAGAGGTCAAATATGTTGTTCATTTTACTTTTTTTTAGTCAAATATGTCCAATAATCCTCTTTGGTTATCTGAGTTCTGTTTTTTTCTGAAACTCTCTTCTGTCACAGAGAGATAAGTTATGGCTGTTGCCTTAGGCTACAGAAGGCCAAAATATGTTTTGTTCAGTCTATAGGACACAAGCCGAGGAGCAGAGCCTCTAACTGATATTCCTTTCCATCCTGTCTTCTTGATATGTTTGTAAGTCATGTTGAAGTCTCAAAAGTGCTTGGTGTCTTCAGATGTTAAAGAAAGTGCTGTTTGGGGCTCAGACATTACATTTTTATTTCATTGGAGAAAACTCAGCTTGCTGATCCTGTTAGCATGATTGAGTGATATACTTTCCTGTTGAGACAGAAGTAAAAGGGACAACCAAGTGGAGAAAGGAAAAAAAAAAGGAAAACCCCCAATGACTTTTGATACCTTAAGACTGAGCTAATTTTCATTATGACTTTTTACTTCATTTCCTGGGATCAAAAGTTATTTTAGTAAGAGTACATCTCTAACTTTGCTGCTTTTTGTTTTCTCTTTCTCATACACCACCAATACCTAAACCTACAGTATATCTATATTCTTAAGCAAACATGCTGCTTCTCATAAATATTAGTTCATGTATTAAACAGTTTGTTCTGCTAAGTTTGAAAACTACGTGCTTTTTTTCTATTTTACCACTGGAATGGAATGCTTTTCTTCAATTAAACACGAATTTTATGAATTGAAGTATGTCAACATTGATATTTTTCAATATACTATTGTGCTTGCAGACAAGACATTCATTCATCTATGTAATTTAAATACACATACATGTACACACACACTTTTCTCACCAAGATAATTAAGCATTATAAAATTGCATTAATAAGTAAGCATATTATATAATTCATTTTCAGAGTAGCCTACATGAAATAAGACATAATTTTTCTGCCTTTCACTCCATTATGCATACTTATTAAGAAACTTGTAAGTGAGAAATACTGCTAATCTTCTCCAAATCCTTACTATAATATCTTAATTTAATGACTAATTATATTTTTTTTACAGAAAGACAGTGATTTTCAGGTTTTTTCAATGGCATGATAAGGGACATAAATAATGTAAAATTCCTGGATGTGATGTGCTTGCGGGGAATAACTGTGTTTTATCTACGTTTTTGTACACAGCTATACAAGATGTTCAAGGTTTCAGTGAGACTATTGTAATGGTAAGCACACTTGTAAAGGTTTAGAACATTGGACATATCCTTCCTTTTATCTTCAGTGTTAAGGAAATAATTCAATGCTCTTTTCAGTAGTGAAGATCATTTTAAGGAATGCATTTCTGCTTCTCTTCAAGTCTTTATTCATTCTGCATATGAGCCAGGTACCTTCACTCTCTTTGCAATCAAGAGAGTGATCTGTCACTTTCAGAGCACAAGTAATTTCTAACTAACATTTACAAGAGCTCAGACAAATCTCTTATTTCTCTTCTCTGACTGAGAATGCTAGATTTCTGTCTCAGACATGGACACACATACTGTGGCTAAATTTAGGCAAAATTAATGCCACTTGAATGTTTTACAAAAGTCACAGAAACTGTTTGGCATCAAGCTTAGAGTGTTAATAGAACTGACAACTGCAGTTTCTAATTGCTTTCTTCTGTTAAGATTAAAATGATGTGTAGGCTTTGTCACACGGGTGACCCATAAATCAGCCAGGGATGAAAATGGTTGATTACTATCATCTTTGTATAATATGCTGCAAATGCTCAGCTTTGTGAGTCTGAGATTAACAAAGTTAAGAAGAGGTCAATTAGATACAGTATTTTGATGAGTACTCTGCTTGCACAGGTTTTGGAGCTTTTTCTTTTTGCCATGTAAAATATTAAGGGAAATGTGTCCATGTAAGTGGCAATACACTGAACACAACTTGACAGGTAAGTCCTTCACATCACATTACATTTTATCATATTTTCAGTTTATTTCAGTTTTCAGTTTGTTTTTGGTTTTTTGCTTTTTTAACACTTCTGGTAACTATTTTCCACAGTCATATGTAAGGATTGTATTACATGTGTCATAGTAAGTTTGTTATTATTTGTAATTTCCTAATAAGCATGAAAAAGATATCCTTTGAAATGTCAGTCGCTGATGTACAGGTATTCATAAACTGCACTAATCCTTGGATTATCTTTCCAAATATGTTTCACCTAGACTATTTTTTAAATCTGGAAGAAATTACCTTTATTTATCCAGCACTGTCTTTTTTTTTTTTTTTTCATTTTTGATGTGTTTTTTTCCTTACAGTGATAAGCAAGCAAGCTTAAAAGGTGTTCAGCACTAAGATTACCACAGTATTAAGACCTCAGACTCCTTTTCCTTCTGACATATGTTACAGACTTAAAAATTATAGAAAGCCTTAATGGGACAAATCACAGCATGGAATCATTCTCTGTTTCTGTGTACTGTAATGCAATAGTTGACACACAAGAAATGAGAAGGGATCATGGAATCGTAGAATGGCTTGGGTTGAAAGGGACCTTAAAGATCGTCTAGTTTGAATATCCCAGCCATGGCCAGGGTCATCTTCCCTGACCAGAGTGCTCAGGGCCCCATCCGTCCTGGCCTTGAACACTTACAAGGATGGGGAATCCACAGCTTCTCTAAGCAACGTGTTCCAGGATCTCACCAGCCTTATGTTAAAAAATGTCTTCCTTATATCCAATCTGAATCTCTTTCAGTTTAGCACTGTTCCCCTTTGTCCTTTCAGTATGGGCCCTTTTAAAAAGGCTTTTTCTGTTGTTCTTCCAACCTCCGTTTCAGTATTGAAAACCCATAATCAGGTCTCCCTGGAGCCTTCTCCATGCTGATCAGCGCCAACTCTGTCTGTTTTTCATATCAGATATGTTCCCACCTTCTGATCATTTTTGCAACTTTCCTCGGGACCTTCTCTAACAGGTCCATATCTTTCTTATAGCAGTACTCCTGATGAGGGTCTCATGAGAGTAGAGTAGAGGGAAAGAATCACATCCCTCGACTTGCCTGCCCTGTTTCTTTGTTTCTGCCTGGACAACTGCCCATGATACAGTTGGTTTTCTCATCTGCAGGTGCACATCGACAGCTGAAGCAGAATTTTTCATTCAGCAGTAACACCAAGTCATTTCTACAGGTCTTCTATCAGTTCATTCATCCTGTATTGATACTGAGGATTGTCCTGATCTGGATGCAGGCCCTTGCACTTGGCCTGGCTGAACTCCACGAAGTTCATCTGGGCCCTCTCCTCAAGCCTTTCAAAGTGCCTGTATAAGGCATCCTTTCCTTCAAACACATGAACTGCACCACTCAGCTTGGTGTCATCTGCAAACTAGCTGAAGGTACACTCAATCCTACTGTCTATGTCATTAATAAGGTATTGAACAGTACCAGTCCCAGTATAGATCCCTGAAGGACAGTGGTTGTTTGGAAGCAGAACACATTTCTGCATTCTTTTCCTGAATTTCTCTCCATTCCGAATATTCTAGATAGGGATAATTTTATAACACTGCTCTAGAAATATCCATATAATCACCAAGTGAGCTAGTGTGTTCAGATGGCATAATGCCATGACAGAAAAAATAGCTTTGTCTCAGGAGCTTTTTGCAACAAGGATTAATTAGCTCAAGTGGATTTGTGTTTGGCATTTCTGGTTTTCTTCCAGTTGTACAATTAACAAATCTAGACCTAACTTGTGCATTTGTAAAAAATGCTCCCTTTTATACTGTTGAGGACACCATATAGTCATATAAATTTTTTAATGAGAATTTTTCTCACATGAAAACTCATATGGTCATCTCCACTTTATGCCAAAATGTCTAATGTTTTTGTTTTGTGTATAAGCTGTGCAATGTTTTAATGGATAAGAAGCAGAAAAATTATACGAAAAATATTTTTCTTTAAAGAAGGAAGGCTATTCTGACTTGTCTTTTTTTTTTTTTTCTTCCTTCCCTTCTGCAAGCAGAAGAACAACTTAAGTATAAGGGCCTCAGTGAATGTAACAGCTCTGGCAAATTGGTGTCTCTTATAATTTTTCATGATGACAGCTTATAATGACATACCCTGTTATGTTGCCAGCTCTTGTTAGCGTGAGGTAGCAGAACGTTAATGCTGTCATTTTCTTAAGCCATCCTGCTTTTGCTATGGCATGGCATTGCATCCTTGTTTTAAATCAAACATCTGCTCTTTGTGTCTACAACCAATCTGAAGAATACTGGTTGTATGGTCTAGCCGGCAAAAGCTAATATTATATTTTTTATCCAGATAAAGATGTTGATGATGTGAAAATGCCACTTTATTTCCACTTTTAATGCCTGAACTAAATCTTTTTTCTAGTATTTGAAACTACTCTACCTTAGACAATATTTAGGTGTTTTAGTAAATAATTAATTCATGAAGACTTACCAAAAAAAGTGTTAACTAGGCTATATTCCAGTAGAAATTTTTATTTTACTGTAACCATCTTGCTCTTTCATTTCATAAAATTCCTACAAAAGCAATAATGGCAACCTGGTTCTTATTAGTGTCAAACTGACTAACTCATTGCTTTAAATTCTAGGAAATAAGAGAAGTAAAATATGGATATTTATCCTAATAGGCTATAATCTTAAAATTAAGTTTGTTCTGAGATTAATAGTTAGGAAATCAAACACATTTCAATGATTTTGTGAAGAAATTGCCAGTTAGTTCTCTTCTTTCTAGAATATTGTCATCTTCCTGGAACTGCCAAGGAGATTTTTCAAAGTCATGTATGGGTAAGAACACTACCTGCATAAGAAAAAAGAACATCAGAACCTTTAAATACAGAAAATAATGTGTGTGTGTGTTGTTTGTTTTTTTTCCAGAGAGAGTATTCTCTATCTTAATAGTTATTTAGAAGTTAATAATGTTCTGAACAAATAAAATGTGAGACAATTAAAAAAAAAAATTTGACTTTTTGATTTTTCAAGCAATGGATTCTGTTTTTACAATCTTGTCCATATTACAAATTTAGTATTTCCTTGAAAATACTACAAGAAATATGATGTCCATATGTACCTTCACAGAAAAAATAACACTCCAATAAAGTGTGTTTCTGGATGAAAAAGATGGAGCGAGGTTGAAACTTTAGGATGTCGACACTTTAGGATGTCAGCAATAAAAGATCCTTATGGTGGAATTAATTTTAGTTCTTTGGGGAATTGTTAACTGAAGCTGAATTGCTGAAATCTGAATTTATACGCATCTGGAAAAAGAGCAGTTTCAATTGGTTTTTAGTGGAATGTATTTTTAATATACATTCCTCTTAATATACGAGGCTGTAAACAAAAAGTCCTAAATTGAAACCTTTGTTTTGTATGTCAGACTTGCCCTATGGTTCCATAATCTACAGATTATTTGCGGAATATTGGGAGGGAAGGAATTTGAGAGAAAGATGGGGTGGGGGGGAGGAAAAAGGAGGAAAAGGAAAAAGAAAAGAAAGAAGAAAAGAAAACAAACTCCCATGTCATTGTTTTTCAAAAAGATTTTTTTCTATTTTTCTACAGACCTGACTCAAGACAGCTGTCAGTGGAAAAAAAAAAGACATGTTTCAGACCACAGATGTTAGAGAGCTCATCATATTGCAGCTCTTCTACATGATAATTTTTTTCTCTTTGGAGGAAGAGAATAATAGAATATCTAATCAGAAGGGACCAGTAAGAAACATCAAGTCCATCTCCCTCTTTCTCTCAGGACTACTTATGGCTAAGCGCAATATTCAGATGCTCCTTGAAGTCGGAAAGGCTTGGTTCCGTGACCACCCTCTCGGATAGCTGTTCAGAGACTGACCATCCTCTGGGTGAAGAAGGTTTACCTAAATGTCCTATTTGTACTTTCTCTGACAAAGCTTCATTATGTTTCCTATTGTCCTATCACAGTACATCAGGGAGAACAGATCAGAACCTCCCCCTCCACTGTCCACTTTGAGGAAATTGCAGTCTGTGATGAATTCATCTCTCAGCCTTCTCTTCTTCAAGCCAAACAAAACGTGATCTCAGCTGCTTGCCCTCAAGGCAATGGCTTTTTCAGTTTGACGATTTTGTTTCCCTCTAGATTCTCCTGTGAAAGTGGACAAACTTCTCATGTCCATTTAGGAGTGTAGAAAGAGGAAAAGCTTTCATCATTGAAGTATTTTTATGGTGGCTAAAATGCAAAGTTATTCTACGACAGTATGATCCTTATTTTGTCAAGTATGAGGGAAAAAATAGACTTCAATTTCTTCATTTGGTGAAGTTGGTGTATCAATTTATGCTGACTTAGTCTGAGGACAATTTCTGTGTAGCCTGTTTATAACTGCATTGAATACATGAAGGTGAAAAATTTATTTCTCAGTCATGGATTGTTGCTGAGTTACTGTTCAATGAACTAAAGGCAAGAACAGGAGTCTGGCAGCATTCCATCCCCAAGCCAAGATGGTGCTGAATTGTGCTTACTTCCCATTTGTGTCTTACTCACTGATAACAGCAGTGATGGCAAGCTTGTAAAAGTAGCTGCAGGAAACTGGAAAAAAAGGGGTCTAAAAGTTCTAATCACTACCTTTTTAAATTAAACAGATCTGAAAATGTTTTAAATGCTTATAAGGTATCTTTGAAATAAAAGCAGAAAATAAGGTGTGACTACAAAATGATGCAGAGAATAGGACGTCAGCAAAATGTGAAAGGAGACATGAATTAAATTAAAATGAGAAAAATGTATTTAGAGTGCATTGAGTAGAGACTCCACATATATCTCACACAATATGCCCTACTTGATTTTTATTCTAGAAGCTTCAGTTCTCCTAAAAGCTCTTACAGAGCTTTTTTCATACCACTATCTCATGCATAAACAAATATGTATTAAAAAATTAATAATTTTTAAAAGAGACCCAAGATCAAGGAGGAATAAATTTCCACCTTCAACATCATATTCTTTTGATCAAGAACCTCAGGATACTGGTGACTTGTCGTTATTCCCTGGCCCAATTTTTCTTGAAGACCAAAGCTATAGACCTTAGGATTCAAAGGAAATATAAACATAACACTAAAGGAAAAGTGGATATAATATGTATGTATTTGCATTGTATTACTGAATGTCTTTACTTCAGTATAACTGCAATAGTAATAACTCCTTTTGATTAGACCCTAAGGCCTTAATTAGACTAGTAAAAAATTATTGGTTCCACGTAGAAGGCTTTTACTCTTAGAGAAGGGTTCTTTTCTAGTCTTAACAAGGTTTTGAGTGTAACAAGACAGGAGAAATTTGCTAAAAGAGACACAGGAATTACTAGTTCATTATTATGCCATTTATCACTAACTTGCCCTGTCTATATAATAAGGATCTTGTCTCACTGCATCTTTCACACTGTTCCTCTCTATAGTATAGCTAATTTAAAGTTTTTTTGAATCAGTTTACGGAAAGCAACAGCTTACCACCCTTATCAGAGCAATAGAGAAGATCAAAACATCTTGCAGGAAGAGCTTGGATTTCTGGAGCTTTGAGCTCTGTGTTAAGACCAGTGTTAAAAGGTGTTCTGTGGGAGATGGAATGATTTACGAGGAAGATGGAGCAATTTACAAAACATAACTTTTCCAATCATGTGCTAAGAACTTTGCAAATATACATCTGTGTCTTTCTGAATTAAAGTGGGAAAATATTTTTTCAGGATGCAAAATTAAATTCTATCAATACTGAGATTTCCTTTAAATCAGATCTCTTTAAATTCACAACCAGTATTTCAATTCACAGATCATAAGGACGAGAATTAAGAAATTTCCTGTCCCTCACTGATCGCTCCTCAATTGAGGTACTTTGATAGTTGTTGTTGTGCAACTTTTAGCCTGAGGAATTATTGTTTCCCTGTGCAGCAGCTGCAGAAACAGATGCTGGATTTGGTCTATTGGCACATATCCAAAAGAGCTTAAATGCAAAACAAAGATAATTTCTGGCCTATTGCCAGTTGGTCTCATGTTTCCATCTGCTGGAGAGATTTCAATTTTCAATCACTTTGAAAAAAAACTTTGGGGAAATTGCAGCCATATTTATTTTTAAATGCATGCTTGACTGGCAGGCAAATTTTATTTTGGCAGCATTTTGTGGTTAGATCACCTTCTCCGTATTGTTGGGTCTCTCTACAAGCAAGAATAAAAAATATTTTGTGTGAGTGTCTAGTGAACCTGACAGACACACATAATAGACATGGCAAGAGGTCCAAGGCCACTTTGGACCAAAAAATAGCAGAAGGTGCCTTCTTTAAGAAAGGGTCACACTTGCAAATTCAGCAATAACATGGAGTCTTTCCAGACCCTGAGAACAAAAGTCATACATGCAAAAATATTAAACACAATGAGGAAAAAAATTTGCTTTTTAATTAAGATTATAAATGCAAAACAAAAAATTATATTTTCAGAAGTAATTAATTAATGAAAGGCAAAATTGTGGCTGTTCTGTAGCTCATCATGCTAACATAGAAAGGGAGCAGCAATATATCCACTGCAATTTTCTCAGGACTGTATGTTCAACGTCTCCAAAAGACCTTGTTGTACAAGCCCTTTGACATCATTCTTCATGGCCATTAAAACAGATGAAATAAAATTCCCACTGAATTAAAATAAAGCAAAAGAAAACAGAACAAAATTGAGATTTAATTTGACAATTTTATTGGCATGAGTTACATGTTAGCAGTGGTTGTCTACAGTTACTCATGTATCTTTCCAGTGTTATAATCCCAGAACCCTGTATTTCTGCGCATCTATACTCAGACATTCCAGAATGAACCTTGTCTCTTAAAAAAACTGTTGTGAGTAAAATTTATGGGCAAAAATTTGCCTCGATTTATTGAATAGAGAGTGACAAAGTAATAAATTTCTTCAAAAAAATTATTATCTGTAAAACTGATTTTAAAACTTCCAGGAGTTTCCTTTAGATTCCTTTGAATATCTTTCAACTTGCACTCCAACCCCTACTTCAGGAGATCTTGTGGCCATTCTTTTATGTCATCTAGGTAAGTTTTTATAACCAATGTCTATATGCAGGACCTGATAATACACAATGACTCTCAGACTATCAAGGTCTAAACATTTTGTGAACTCTCTCCCTTTCATAGGACTGGATGCTTTCTAAAGTGAGGCCACTACACCTTTCTTAACAGCTCATGACATTCTCTGTCCTAGGTTTTAGAGAGGAGGCAATTAATTTGCATTGGTGCAGATACATATGAATGCATTGATAACAAAACTGCCTCTTCTGATACAAAGCAAACTAATTTTCTTGAGGGTTCATAGCCTGGAATCTGCTCTACATCACTCTTTATTGGGGATTGGAGTAAGGCAGTGTGGTGTAAATGAAGCAGAAATGGTGACCCTGGCCTAAACCCCAGATAATTTGTGCAAACTATAGTGACAGTATGTCCTCCTGCCCCATTAGGACTTATTCACTGTAAGAGCCTTACCTGTACTTACAACAGAGTGACAGGATGTTTTTTTAACTACTTCAGTGACAGTGGACCAGTCAACATGCTAATAGCTTGCTTTGAGGTCAGAAGGTATTTAAAAAGCCTTGAATTTCCAATTTCTGTAATAATATAGTTAAAATTGAAGTTAACCATTGTGGAACTGCAAGAACTGCAGAGAGATACAGGACTAAAACACATAATATTGCTGTAGATGCATAATGGACCCTCTGGATTCTGTGTTCCCTCAGTAATGTGAAATTGAGCCCTGCTGCAAACTTCAATGTCCTTCTTCTATAGTAATCTGCCTTCAAAAGACAGATTGGTTTTGCAAGTCGTGAACATTTTTTCTCCTAAATTGTTAAATCATCTGCACAGAAAGGTTTCTCTATTTCTGCCATATTCATAAAGAAAAAACAAAATTAAATCATTCTTTGTATCCTGCCACAAGAGATCATTTGTCCTTTAAATTATCTCAAAGGAATAGTCATAAGGAAATGAAAGTGTTTAATATGTCTTAAGTGGTACTATACATTGCTAAATACTTCCCTTGCTGATTGTATTAATTAAAGAAGCTCTTAATCTTATTGAAATAGGGAGAGCTCTTCACACTTAAGGTTTTTGTGTCCCCTCTTTTTGTTCCCTCTGGGATTGGTATTCTTCCAATATATGGCCAGATAGACTATTCTTGACTGTCTGCCATTTCTACTGCCTTTGCAGTGCCTTAAATGCTCTCCCATCACTTTTTCTAAGAGTTAACTTCTCCTCCATTTGCTATAGGGACATGAATGTTTAGATTTCTAGAATATATATTGTCTTCTTTATCCTCTCTTTTTATTGCAGAGATAGCAACATCACCAACAGTTTCATCCAACAGATGATTCTTTAATCAGCTCTTCTTACCTGCAGCATCGGTAAAGGGGGATAGGTGATGTCAGGCTCACAGAATCATAGTGTACTCTTTTTTGTTTGGGATAGAGTTAATTTTCTTCATAGTAGTTAATATAGAACTATATTTCAGATTTGTGACACAAAAGCAGTGCTGATAACACAGCAGTGTTTTAGCTATTGCTAAGCCATGCTTTCACAGAGTCACAGCCTTTCCAGCTTCCCACACCACCCCATCAGTAAGGAGGCTGGGGGTGCACAAGAATTTGGGAGGGGACACAGCTGGGACAGGTGACCCAAACTGATGAAGGGGATATTCCATTCCATGTGCGGTTGTGCTCTGAATGTAAACCTGGGGGAAGAAGGGGGGCGGGGAGGAAGGGTGGGGGGACACTTCAGGTTAAACCATTTGTCTTCCCAAATAGCCATTATATGTCATGGAGCCCTGCTCTCCTGGAAATAGCTGTACAACTGCCTGCCCACAAGAGGTAGTGAATCAATTGCTTATTCCGATTTTCTTGAGCATGCAGCTTTTGCTTTACCTATTGTCTTTGTCTCAACCCACATGTTTTTCTTGCTTTTGCCTTTCCTGTTATCTTCCTAGTCCCTTATTGGGGGAGTGACCGAGTGGGTGTGTGGGACCTAGCTGACTACCAGAGTTAAATCACAACACACATAAATCAACAATGTCTGTGCAGAGACCCTGCAGAGACAAAAGCCTGAGTCCCAAGTTGAAAGGGATAAACTGCAGGTACAGACCACACTGAAGGAAGCATCAGGGACAATGACAAGGAAGGCAGGAGATATTTGTTTTCTGGCAGCAGCAGGAGGACTCATTCTCCACCTGTGTATTTGCAGCTTCAGAAAAGACATATTACCTCAGCAACAGGTGAGAAGGAAGAGCACTCAGAACGGAAAAACCTGTGTCTGCTAAGACTGAAACAAGTTCCACACTGAACATAGTGCAAATTATAGTGACTGGAGACTGTGTCCTTCAAGGATTGGTCTAACCATTTGCCAGCCTGTCTTGATGTCTTAGGAGTTTTGCAGCACGGTGGACACCCAGATGTTGGATGATAATGAGAGATTGCTAAGGCTTTTCCTGTTCTCAGACTATTAGCTCTTGCTGCTCACAATGTGTCCTTGCAACAAAGGTCAACAGCACCCTGGGATGGATTAGTCAGAGTACAGCCAGCAGGTCAAGAAAAATGACTCTTTCCCTCTGTCCAGCACTGGAGTTCCACATTCAGTGCTGGGTTTCCTAGAACTAAAAAGACATGGGCACACTGGACTCAGTCCAGCAGAGACCACCTAGATGGTGTGGGTCCATACAAGAAGGTGCTAAGATGGTCAGGCTGGAGAAGAAAAAAGGTGATGGGCAATCTGATTGCTGTGTACAGCTACCTAATATGAGGATGTAAAGAAAAAAAAAAAAGCAGGGCTCCTCTCAAATATTTAGTAATAGGACACAGGCTGAAACACTTAAAAATCTGACTGCATATAAGAAAATACATTTTTTTGTCATGTGAGCAATCAGGCCTACAATCTGCCAAGAGAAACTGTGGAAATTACACGATTTATAAGCTTGATAGGTTTGTTTGATAAGCAAGCCTTACTGGATCTGCAGAGTGCATTAAAGTCTATAACCTCAAGATGCTCCTTCCAACTCAAATTATTTGTGAATCTGTGATTTCACCTTCTGCTTTCTAACATACACCACTTACAGCTATTCTCCTCACTAAATATTACTTATATTGCAGTATGTTACTATGTTTGTATGAGTCTGGGTGGCAGGTACATTGACTTTATAATGGTGCTGAATTAAAATTAAGTCAATAAGTTGTTTGATTCTTAGTCCCCCAAGAAAGGTTTCCACATGTCTTGTAGGAGGTATTGTATGGTTTCAATGCAGAAGCCAAAATTTATTCTCTTGATGTGTTATAGGTAAGAATGGATAAGCAGACAGAATAAACTCTGTGTTTAGATTTAAACAGCCTAATCTGATTATTTATCTAATATAAATATTTTTGCCTGCATGTTTTGTTACATCCCAGTTGAAGCTAGTAGTGACTGCCTCTGAATTCTCTTATATGCAACAGATGCATAAAGCCTGTATGGAATTACTTCTTTCTAAGATTAGTGGGAGGGTTGTCCTCTACTATTATGAATTTTATGTTCGCTGGTAAGGAACAACTCAAATTAGGAATCTTATAAAAAAGATGTTCCTCACAGGGCTGCTGAAGTCGGCATAAAACCTAATATTTATGTACATATATGAATGTCTAACTAGGATTTTCTCCTTTACATGCATGGCTAAATTCTACTAACACCATGAATTAAACTGCACTACCCCTTCTAGCTACATATTAATTTTTTTTGTTTTATTTTTAGATATTAACCTTATTATATGATAAGCAATATTATCTATAAAAGTGTGTGTATATACCTAAACAAACAATATCTATTAAGCAAGGTGTTTCCAAGTGTGGGGGTTTTTTTTAACATTGGTGACTTACAGACCAATAAATATGTCAAATAAAATTAGCTTCTTTAATACAAAATTTCTCAAAAAATAACAGAGGAAACTCTTATGGAACAGTTTTCCTAAAGGTAAAAGTGATTTAAGTGTTGTTTCTAGAGCAGTATATCTCTATGCCATTTTTAATATCAACTAGAGATCATACAAGCCAGATTCTAACCTGCTTTCTGCTAAATAAATATGCCCCAGGACACTACTAATGCATAAAAGTAAAGTGAGCTTCACCATCATGATGGTCCTTTATCTTGGAAAAGTGCTTGTGTTTGTAATGATTGCAAATTGTTCCCTAAAAAGAGATATTTTTATGAAACCTGTTCTCAAATCTCTTTAGCCAGGGAAAATGTTGGATTCATAGCTGTTTCATCTGGTGTTATTTTACATACTATCATTTGGCATGATTCTGTTCTAATAAAGTCCGGGTTTACAGATAGAAGGACTGCTGCAGTTTTGATCTGATATAAATAAGAATTAAAACCATGCAAGACACAGAGTATGCTGTTTTGTTCTAGTTAGCACAGTAAAAGTTATACATCCCCACAATATCACTCACTGGATTTATGTGTACTCTGGAATTTGGTAGCACCCATAGCAAACAAACACTTTTCCATGAACTGCCTAAAATTTAAATACTTACAAGGCTTTACTTGGAAGTTGCAGCAGAGGAAGAAAGGGCATTAGGTGTTACAGAGTAGTCCTTATGGAAGTGTGTTAAGTACTTTACTGAACCAAGATCTCATAGCATTCTGCTCCAGTTTTACTAGGGAAGACTGACAGGGAAAGTTTCCATTTCAGGCTGTGATGTCTTCATTCATGTGTCTAAGTATAGGTGTCAACAATTGGGCCAGGGTTCATTTTTCCGGTTTAGTTCCTGAAGATCCTGTCTGTTCAGTTGGTAACAGCTGGTGAAAGATCCTGCTCTTGGCCGTGCAGATGGGATGGGCTCCACAATCTAAGCTGTCCGAAAAAAAAATCACCATGATGTTAAACTAGATGTGAGATGTTACACTTCTAGGCACAGCAGGCTCAATTTAGTAGACACATATAGGTCACCAGAATAGCTGAATCTACCCTGGGATATCCTACCTGTCCTACAGATGCTGTTAAACAGTGAACAAGTCAATAAAAGAAGATAAAAAAAAAAGTTTCTATAAAGAAGTAAGCAAAAAAAAAAAAAAAGCTAAGGAGAATCTTCATCCTTTATTGGATGTAGTTGAAACATAGTGACAAAGGATGAACAAAAGACTGAGATGCTTAATGTAGCCTTTGCCTGAGTCTTTAATAACAGGACCAATTCTCCAAATGCCCAGTCATCTGAGCCCGAAGACAGGGATGGGGAGCAGAATGAAGCCTTTGTAACACAAGGGAAAATGCTCAGCAACCTGCTACACCACTTAGACATACGCAAGTCTGTGGGGTCGGATGGAATCCACCCAAAGGTATTGAAGGAGCTGGCATAAGTGCTCACCAAGCCACTCTCCAACATTTACCAGCAGTCCTGGCTAATCAGGTACGTCCCAGTTGACTAGAATTTAGCAAATATGATGTCCATTTCCGAGAAGGGCCAGAAGGAGGACATAGAGAACTAAAGGCCTGTCAGCCTGACCTTGGTGCCAGGAAAAGTCATGGAGCAGAACACTTTGAGTGCCATCATGTGGCACGTACAGGACAACCAGGGCAGCAGGACCAGTCAGCATAGATTTATGAAAGGCAAGTCCTGCTTGATCAACCTGATCTCCTTCTGTGACAAGCTGACCCATTCAGTGGACAAGGGAAAGGTTGTGGATGTTGTCTACCCGACCTTTATAAAGCCTTGGATGCTGTTTCCCACAGAATTATCCTGGAGGAACTGCTCGTGGCTTGGATGGATTCACTGTTTGTTGCATTAGAAAATGGCTGGATGACTGGGTCCAGACAGTGGTAGTAAAATCAGGGTACCAGTCTCCTAGGCACCCTCTGCACCAGCCCCTACTAGACACTGGGGAAAATCACCTTCTGGTTCCATACATAGGTAAGGTTGGCCTGGTCTGTTTTGCCTCAGTCAATACACTGCTGTTTGACAGTGCTACCCTCCAGGTGCTTCTGTAAGCTCCAGCTGAAAAGTAGTTCTCATAGAGCCCTCCTGACTGAGATGATGTTCAGGGTGGAGCAAGGTGACCCAAGTGCCTTCCTGAGCAACAAGTACGCAGAGACCAGTGTTACCAAAAGCAGTTACCCTGGGACCTGAGGCGACTGAAGGGGACATTGCAAGAAGAAGAGAAGCAGAAAAAAAATGAAACCTGTGGACTGAGATGTAAACAGCTTAGTAATAAAATAAGGAAAAGAAAGAGACAAACAAAACCAATGAAAATAAAAGTGATACACTATAAAATTGCTCACTTCCTACTGACTGAGGCTACTGTGGTTCCGAAGCAGCAACCACTCACTCAGCCAACTCCTTCTAGTATTCACACTGAGCATGACATTGCATGGTATGGAATATCCCTTTGTCCAGTTCTGGTAGGCTCTCCTGGCCTGTGCTTCATCCCAACTACTTGTGTTCAGTGAGTGCACTGTTCACTGGGTTAAAAACTGATTGGACGGTTGGGCCCAGAGAGTGATGGTGAATGGAGTTACACACAGCTGGCAAATGGTCACAAACAGAGGTACCCAGACCTCAATATTTGGCCTGGTTCGGTTTAAAAACTTTATCAATGAACTGGATGAAAGGATTGAGTGTACCCTCAATCAGTTTGCAGATGATACTAAGCTGTGTGAGGTAGGAGATCTGCTGTAAGGTAGGAAGGTTCTACAGAGGGATCTGGACAGGATGGACTGATGGACTGACCAAGACCAATGGCATGAGGTTCAAGGTAAAGTGATATGCCCAGCCCTTGTGTCACAACAATCCCATTTAACGTTACAGGCTTGGAAAGAGTGGCTGTAAAGAGAGTGGCTGGAAAAAGTGGCCCAGCAGAGAACATGAGAATACTGGTCAACTCCGGGCTGAACATGAGCTGGTGGTGTGTCCAGGTGGCCAAGAAGGCCAGTGGCATCCTGGCCTGTATCAGAAATAGTGTGGCCAGCAGGGCCAGGACAGTGATTTCACCCCCTTACTCAGCACTGGTGAGGTCGCACCTCAAATCCAGTGTCCAGTTCTGGGCCTCTCACTCAAAGAAAGTCATTGAGCTGCTGGAGCAAGTCCAGAGAAGGCCAACAGAGCCAGTGAAGCATCTGGAGTACAAGTCTTGTGAGGAGCAGATAAGAGCTGGAATTGTTTAGTCTGGAGAAAAGGACATTCAAGGGAGACATAACTTTCTACAACTATCCGAAAGGAGGTCATAGCCAGAGTGGCGGTCCCTTCTCCCAAGTAACAAGCTGTAGGACAAGAGAAAATGGCTTCTCATTGCAACAGGGGAGGTTTAGATTTGATGCCAATTGGCTGGTCAAAAACCTGTTTTTTTAGGGTGGCAGGTGAAGATGATGTCCCTAGGACATGCAACTGGAAATAGTTTGCCCTTTTAAGTAACTGACTTTATGCCAACATGATGAGAGATAAATTTTAGGCTTCTGGTTTTGGTTTAATTTCAAGCTAATTCCCACTTCTGACAGAGAATAATTACAGACTTCCTCTTTTAAGTGTAATTTATTTACTTAGTTTATTTTCAGAATTCTACATTTTAGTATTTCTTTCCAAATATTCTCTGATGCTTGCTGATACTTTATAAATTGTAGAAAATGTTCCATATTTTTCATTTTCAAAGTGATACATGGTAAACATTCTTAAGTTCACGTAACTATTAAGCATGCAGAAATGCACACATAGAATATCATGCTTTTCTCTTGTTTGATCCTATTCTGTATTTATCATAGTCATGAAATACTTACTACTTCAATAGGCAATGAAGTAATACATTGCATTTTTTGTTTCCTGTAGGCTATGTACATTTTACAGTGCTAATTTGTGGATCTAACCTTGAACTTATACCCTCTGGAGGCACTTTGCAATTAAGAACATAGGAAATTTTAAGTTGCCAGAATGAAGTCTGAACTTGTGAAAGCAAAACCAGAGCTAAGTCTCAGTTGTGACAATGGACTGAAACATCACGAGTGTCTCTAACCTTGTTCTAGAGATACAGAGAATTCTTAGATACAAACTTGTTGGTTTTGTGTTTGTTTGGTTTGGGTTTTCTATGTCCACTGTGCATTTGGTAGTTACTAGTATATATTTAAGCACAAAAAACAACAGATGGGCTTAGCTATTAATTTTGAGGACTTACATTGTTTTTTAACTTGTGGATAATTCTAAAATAGTACTAATATTTCCTATTAGCTTATGAGGAAGGATTTTTAGAGACAAGTAATGGTTGGAGGTTTTGGGGGGTTTTTAGACTAAGTGTAGCTGGGTAAAATGATGACTAGCTTTTGGGCATCCAAGCTGATCATCAAGTTTAGAATAGAAACAGCAGCCTTCAAGCTAAATATGGGGTAAGAGAAATTGCTCTGAGTTTAACTTCCTTATGTTAATCATTTAGACCAACTGAAGAAAAGGCATCTAGCACTGGTGGAGTTGAGGGAGATGTGGGTGAGATGAGATCCCCAGCTCCTAGAGGAAAGAGAAAGACAGTTAATTATTACTTTTGTTGTAGTCGAGAGTAGGATGAAGGCTGGGCAAAATTAGTAGGCTATCAAACTAGTATCTTAATTGAGTGAAATTTTTAGTAACAAGTCAATCTATAATTCAGTTCACAGGCTTGTCTTTTGAGCTTACTGTGTACCTGACCTTTAAATCACGATTTGGTGGGCAGAGGGTGAGGTATCCCAGCTGCAATTTGTTGCGACACCTCTGGGCGTGGCTGACGACCCGGCCCAGCCCGGCCCTGCTGGAGCCGCAGGGGCCGGGCCCTTCCTTCCCCCACCCCCCCCGCACAATGCAGCCAGGGATGGCACAGCTCCGGGCCGCCACGGGGGCTCCCTGGCTATGGCCCTGCCCAAAAGGACAGCTCATTGGTTCCTGTGCCAGTGCGGACAGCCGACTCGCTGGCCGGCGCCCCTGTCAATCATTGTAATCCTCCACAGTGATTGGCTCTCTCCTGACTGCCCTTCCCTCTCCTCCATCCTATAACAGATGCCCCTGACCTCCATTTTGGCCATCTTTACCGCACCCCCCTATGCTCCAGTAATAAAACCTTGCTAGCAATAAGCGGAAAAGAACCCTTTCTCGTCTCTTTATTTCCCTGCTTAAATTAAACCACTGTGCGTGAACTAAGCCTAAACTCTGCGGGAGCTCTGATGCCGGCTCGACTCTGTTCAGAGACTGGGTGAAGCTGAAGATGCTTTTCTCAGGACACAAGACCGCTGCAAAAGGCTCCGAATTACTCACACTTTCTACCCGTGGCAGCAATTGTGTGAAATTCCTCTTTACTCTTTGATGTTCTCAATTTCAACATCAGAGATTCCATGAAGGCATTTGGTGCATGGCGTCAAGTGTGAAATACAGCTTTGTATGTGTGGAATCTGTGGATTTTGTTCTGCTTATGTTGTGGGTGAGTTGAAGGAGTAGGCGATGGAAAAGGGTGGAAGAGAACTGATTCTGAGAATGTACCAGAAATTAAAAACTCTAGGAGAAGGATAAAATTTCCTTATGTGATACTGGATCATGCAGGTCAGCCAGATTACTCCAGGAAGCTGTATTTCTTGTGGCTAAATCTAGGATTTTGGGATATGGTTTAAATGAGTATAGTAACCTATGGTTGAATTTTTATACAGTCTGAACATAAACTTGAGCAAAATCCAGAGTTCAGACTAGCATTTACAGTCTGTGATTAGTACAACTGAAATTTTATAAATCTCAAAATATATGTCAATATCCTGCATCTCTGTCACTTCTGTCACTCTGTCAGTCCCTCCTCTTCCATCACATCAAGTACAAAATACTCTAGAAGCTGCTATGATATCTTACTCACTTAAAAATTTTAATGGTTATCTTCCTCTTCCAAACAGGCAAGTTAACATGTTTGGGGAATTTTTATTTTTTTTCTGTCCTTTTCTGTTTTGGAGGCTTAATGGAGACTCACAAGTACATTTTTTGCCACCACCAGCAAGATACAAAAAGCCCTTGTCAGTTCTTCAGGCCATTTTGTTTTTGTAATGACTATGGTTAGGTTGTCTTCATATGCCAATGCACACATCAGTATTGGGCTTTTACCTCTATACCCTCTCTCTTTATCTCTATGCCCTCTCTCTTTCTTGCTATCACATGTCTCACAGTGAAGTTTCAAATATATTTAGGAACTAGTTTTGGGTGATTTTTTTTCAATTTCATACATTCACTCCAGGTAACATATACTAAAATTGATTTTGATTACCGTGGTTAAACATTGTGGGAAATAATGGGAATGATGCTATTACTGGAAGTTGCTGACATAAATCTTAAGAGAGGTTTTTCCAATTTAAGTTTTTGCCACTGAAAGTATCCTTGAGGACTTAGCGAGAAAGTTGAAATACATGTCATGATAAACCTGAAAAATATTAAATATAAAAAACTGTCATATCATTGCTCCTGGAGATTTAAACTTTCTAAAGTGTATAGATATTTGTGTCTAATGAGCAAATACATGACAGTCCTAAAAGGTCATCTACCATATAGAAATAATCAGTTTGACTTTCTAGTGGAGGCAAGATGAAGAGAAAAAACATTAATCTTTAAGAAAATGATGGTTCCTCTTTTGTAGCATCTTCCATCTAAAAGAAAGACTACCAGAGCAAACAGATACACAATTAATATGTGAGTGCTTGATGGTACTCCACCCTGTGATTTTATTTTATTTTTTTTATTTCTATTAAGTAATTCTAATGTTTGATGTCCGTAAATGTGAATAAAGATTTCTCAAGTCAGTCATCAGTACAGTGTTTGAAAACATTGCTGAAAATTATGTTATTGACTTGAGATCTTGGGTTAGAGGCTTGGCCTTGCTGCTGGCTTAATACATAACAGACTAAAACTGATTTTTAAAATGAATTGATGGATTTTGAGAGGCAGTGGGGTAGAAATTTTAGTCTTTTATAATAGCAAATATCAGTTACTGTCCACTTGAAATCACCATGGCATATAAGAACTAGTGAGTCATGATGAACCAATGAATACTGGATAATCACTTAATATTAGATTTGGAATTATGCTGAGGATGTAAATAATGCCTTCATTAACTTCCTCTCAAAAAAAGTCAAGAAAAAATTAACAATCTTTTCCAATGTCTCAGCCATAGCTCTTCATTGGTAGCATAGGAAAAATGCATGAAATATTTCCAGCTTTCTTTTATTCCCAACTACTCTGCAAATAAGCACCATACATTTTTACTTTATTGAAATAGTGACAATTAGTCTTGTCATGCAAAAATATTTAATACTTTTGATTTGGTATTTTACAGCTTAAAATTGCACAAATATAACAGCATTCACCTGTTTCAAAAGCACTAGACCACACCAGGAACATTTGATAGAGCTTTTTGTTCTCTTGTAATTTTTGAAAGGGTAAAATTTATCTTGGAAATATGCTGAGCAGTTCTAAATAATTCAGGTAGCAGCAAATTCGAAAGTATACTGAACAACAAACAAAGTTTTTACAGTATTTTTCCCCCCTAACATTCGATAGATAAATTCTATTAGAACGTGGCAAGTAGCTGCTGATGCCTTCCTGTAACAGGAATTAGCATCACAATACCAGTAAGTGATTCTATCATTGGATCCAGTCATGTAGGTATCCACCTATAGCCACAAAAATCACTCCATTAATCCCTTTTTTTGCTCCTGGAAGCAGGTTTGATATCTGGAGTATGCTAAGAATAAAAGATTTGCTTTATCATTTGTTTAGACTGCATTTTGCAGTGATCAAGCCTAGGACTGCCCAGCAGGGAGTCCCAAAAAGCCCAGTCACCAAACTGCAAAACCCATCCTCTCGTCCTTTTTCTTAACCATTCTATTTGTTCCCATTGTACCTCCGTCCCACTTTTCAAGTTTCCTCCAAATAAACAACCGGTCCTCTAGTTATGTTTTCCCCATTGGTCTCAATTTTACTGCATTTGCAGCCAGCCTTGTTAGTTTGATTACCATGACCTGGGTCATCTGTGAATCTTATGATGTCACAGCTGGATGTAGCAGGGCATCTTACCCCCTACAAGAGCTTATCTGTTGCTTGTTAACCAGCCAGGTAACTCAAACCAGACAAGCTGTCTTGTAATGAGTTACTCTGGGATTAACAACAGTCTGGCATTTCCTAACTTCCAAAAAAAACATCTTACTGTTGAAGTGAGATCTGGAAGATAAGCTGAATTTTTGACTGACAGTCATTCACTTTATAACTATAAAAGCCACAGCAAGCTTACACAAAGTAGAAATCTTTGATATATTTTCCTGGAAATATGTGGAGTTTTTCCTGTGAATAGGGACACCTATTTCCTGGTTACTTCCCAGAAGTTAAGTGAAGGAATCTGGATACATTTTTGTCATTTTGCTGGTAAATTAAATTTTACTCCTAATCAAGACTATTTTTTTGCTAGCTTTAATATAGGTACCTTTATATCATGCACTGTTTTATATTATGCCCCAATCTACTAGTAGTTCTTTTAGTTTTATACTGTGTAGTGAGCAATTCTGATTAAGATCTTTTGTCTGTTTAGTAAATAACTCATTTTTATAAATATATCTGATTTGTCATCATTACAACCTGTGGACCAAAGTAATTCCGTGAATTTAAACTATTACTAAAATCTGAGGCTAAGGTAGGATTTACCTGTATTTAAAACCCTTTCAGTGAAAGAATTTAAATACACAAAGGAGGCCTTCTGGAGCCTCAAACACAACAGCAGGGCTTCTTTAATGAACTTTTTCTGAAGCTTCCACTTTCCCCAAGACATTGGAATTACCAAGGCGATATTGGCCTTGTAGGACTCTGCTCTCCAAAAGGTCCCACTGTTTCCTTTCTGCTCACTGTGATGTTTGACTGTTTCTCATTTGTTCTCCCTTAGTCACCTGTGCAATCTCGCAGCTCCCTATGCTGTCATTAGTCATGTCCATGAAATTCTCGTGGCATTAGTTGTTTTTTTCTGCAGTTCTAATAAATTCATGCTATGGCAGGAGATACATAGTGAACAGAGAACAAGTCGTTAGTGAATTAGTAAAACACATTCACCTCATTCATTCATAACAGTAAAATCTGTTTGTCTTTGAGCTTTAAAATTGCTTTCATATTTTAAGATTATTAAAATAAAAATAAAAACAAATTCATAATGGGTTCCCTTCACATTTGTCATGTGAAAAGAGGATATTTACTTGACCCCTGGTATGAGGACATTTACTCATCCCTTAGTATTTAATTTTTCTGTCAACACCCCAGGAAAACAGAGACCCTTGTGCCCGAGCAGTCTGCCAACATCCTTGTAGAGAGTCCACTGGATCACAGGGCAGTTATTCAGGGAAACACACCAACAGCATAAGGGAGACCCTTCAGCAGGTCTTCCCACTTTATGACTCACCAGTGAGTTTTCCACTGTATTTGGGTATATTAGTCACTGCTGGTGACTGGCAGGGCCCTTGAAGGACTCACACTGACAGTGTATGGAATAATACTCTTTATTAATATAAAATAGTTACAGGTTAAGGTTCAAGGATTGTCAGTGGTAGTATCTGACTGCAAAAACATATTCCAAGAAATACACAAGGTCTAATCCCCAATAAAAGTACTCAGCCTGCACTGAGTATGGTTCTTACCCTTATCAATAATTTTACCCCCAACCATCTTTCCACACACATTGTTGTGACACTTCACATGATTTATACTGCTGAATTCACTTCATCTTCTCTCATCCCCATAGCTCTTTTCATTCCACAAAAACATTGAAATTTTTTGTTAAGGGTAACTGAGATAGTTACCAGTCTCTTGCTTATGCTACCTTCTTTGCTAACTTTTGTGAACATAAAGAAACCATCAGCTGTTACAACAGATTAATGACTGACTAGTAATTTTTACCTTCTATTATTATTGAATATTTCAGTGTGATGTGGCCTTTTTACTATAATCCTGCAGACAGATGAGTTACTATGTTTTTATTGTTATTCATGTGATGTTTCTGAAAGCCATGTGATACCACAGGTTGATCATGAGAAACATCATAATCATCTATAGAAAAAATAAATACAAAATATACCTAGTATAAAATAAATTACTGTGAAAGTTGTTATTATTGTGGAAAGAATAAAGCACTTAAGTAACACTTTTCATAATACATAGGAGACTCACGGTGAGAAAGGTTTTTGGCAATGTTCTTATAATTGTGTTTGATTACTTTGCTAAAGTTTTCTAAAAATTTAAGTCCAAAGAAGAATATACATTCAGGAAATGTTTGAGATTGTTTTTAGGAAGAGGTGTTTTACTGTTAATATGACAGTGAGATACTGAACATTAAGTATGATATAAATTATTTGCAAAGTTTTCTCAAGAAAGTCATTAATCAGTGTGAATAAAATTAATGGAACTTGGCACTAAGTTACAAAATTCCCAGATTTCTATAATACAGGTATTCCAAATCTAGAATATAGAAAAGCCACTGCTAAAACATGCTAGAGCAAAAGGCAGGTTCACAGGGTAGATGGTTTTCTGAGGTTGCTGTTAGTTTGGTTTTTCTTTTCCACTCAAAAGGAAGTAAATCCACTAGAGAAATATCTGCTTCTAAAACCTGACAATTATATATAGACTGTTTTCTGTCCTGTATTAACAATTTCAAAACCAGAGTGAGTTGACAGCTAGTTTTCTGATCACCAAGCCTGTAGCTTTTCTTTTTGTCATATTTGAAAACAATAAGTACTGATTAAAGAAATAAAATTGTAGTGTTACAAGCATGCTTGGAAGTAGCAATTGCTGGGGTGGAATGAGAATCAGCTGATATATAAAAAGAAGAAGGAAAACAGAAAGGGCAGTTGATATGAATTTTTCTGTTTTAAGCTGGATGTGAATTCAGATATAGGTTCAGAGTGGCAGCTGGCTGATGTCAAGATGCATCTACAGGTTGTTACTCTTGTGGCCTTCTGGTCATAGAATGAAGGTGGAGATTTCCCTTGTCTCAAGGTTTTGTTTATATGTGCCACAGGAGTTGCTGAAAGGGTTGTTTACACAACTTCACATCATCTGTGAGATAATGGTGACATCAGATTAGAATATGTCATCTGATTGACACAGGTTAGTGGTAGCAGAATAGAGACAAAATGCTTCCATCAAAGCATTCAGAAAATGGAAAAAGGAAGCAAATCCATTATGACTTGAAAGTTAGAATCTAGAAGATGGAAATATATGCCCAAAAAGACTGAATATTTTTCTGCTGCCATCATCAAAAATTGATGGCTAGGAGCTAGTAAACACAGTAACCTCAACAGATGGTCTGGTTACACAAAATTTCTGTTTTCTGTAGAAGCTAAACAACCTGTAGACATAACAAGTAACGGAGTATCATAAAGAATGAAAGAAATTGTTATACCTGAGTCACAGCTTTCAATCTGGTTTTGGGGGGTTGTTTTGTTGGCCGTTGATTGCTTTATGAGGGGAGGGGGAGGGTGGCTGGGACATGTCTGTTAATTTTATTTTTAAATATTTTCATGTTTGATAGATCAACCTCAAGAAGCTGCTTGTCCTCATGTATAAATCAATATAGAACTTGAGAGGTGCAGCAAAGAATTCATAATATGAGATCATACAAAGCATTCTGCAGCTTCACCTCCTTTCAAGTACAAGTTTGATAAAATAATTAAGTGGCTTAAGTAGAAGAAAGCTGGCTACAAAAGTCAATTAAAACACTATTTAAATTGTTGTTAGCAGCTATCCTTAACTCTAGATTTCAACTGTTTTCTGTCCATTCCTCTGCTGCTACTGTAGAAAATATTGGCAGAGACACAACTTATTTTATTTGTCCTTTTCATGCTTTAACAAAGAATTGTTTTCTTTCATTACACCAGATTTCAATTGGTGAAATAAACCAGACTTTTCTTGCACTGTCATTAAAGCTCTTTCTGCCTATCAAATGGAGTGTCTTCAAGGCTGGCTAGGAAATAATTCTTCAGAATCCCCAGAGAAGTTTTAATCTATTCTCTGATATACTCCAAATGTACAGAATGACCTAATGCCAAAATTTGGAACAGAAGACCCCTATCATCAGGTGTCTTGCCATAATTTGAATTCTATACATCTATTTCAGCTTCCTTACGTACCTTAACAGTAGATTAAATAAAACACATCAAGATATGACTTAACATTATGAACTTAAACTGTTTCTAATTATGTTAACTACAGAGGAAACTGAAAGAAACTACTAACATGAATTAGGACAGAGCTGAACAGTAGGAACTGAAAATGAATATAGCAAATGTATAGAGAAGTTTGCTTTTGAAAAGCATTGTTGAGCATCTACAGTTCCTGTTTTGTGTTCTGAGAAGAGGATATGTTCAAGCTCTTTGAAAACCAGTCCAGTTCACTTAGGAGACTGAATTCAAGCTGTTAATGTCTAGAGCCATGGGAGACCTTCAGTTCTGATTGCAATGATATCAGTAGTTCCCAGAATTATATCTTTATATTAGAACCATAATAGTCTAAAAAAGACCCTAAACAAGATTCACAAACAGAAAATAGGCTGAATTTTAACAGATCAAATAAAAATAATAAAAGAAAAAAACAACTGTGCAGCCTGTATTATTATGAAGTTTTGTAGGACTCATTTTTCAGTCTCACAAATACCACTTGTTACTTCTTAGGAACATTGACAAATTCATAGCATTTCAATGGTATCTGATCTCAAAAGAAAATAAATAAAAAATTCAATTTTGGGAAATTTTTCAATTTTTTTTTGTAAAAAATCTGGCAATAATCAAACTATCCAAAACCCTAGTCACTCCTAGAAGATACCACAAAGTAAACTACTTGGAAACTCTGCAGTGGGTATTTCAGATTTCACATTGACAGTACTGACATAGCCAATACAGTAGGTAATACTCAGGTATGGAAGCATCTAAGAAAAACTCTACCATGACTCAAGAGCAGCCTTTGATATCTTAGTTCAGGGAAGAGACAGGAAAACTAACTTTCATTGTACTACATGCGTTGAAGAAACAGACTCCTTGAGATAATTTATTTTGCAATGAGTTTTTTCTTTCTCACAGCCTGGAAACATAAGATGAAAAAAAGAGTTGAGAGAGACCTTGTTCAAGTATTACTGTGTTCAGATGAAATGAATGGTTTGGATGCCTGTAACAGAAAAACCAAACAGTAAATGAACAAATGTCCTCAGGCAGAGGAACAGTCTAAGGCAGCTTCATTTGCCTTAGAAATATCTGAATATGCTGTTTCTGTGCTCAGTTGTAGACTGGGAAGCACAGGCAATTTTTCACGCAGATAATACTTAGTAAATTAATATTGATATGGTCAATATGACAGGTAAAAACTCTTCAACTCAAGCTGTTTAATAAGGCTCAAAGAAATTTATGGATTTATTAATGTTGTGTAATGAATTGAAAATCAGTGACCTATATCTTCAGGGTCCGTATCAAAAACACAAGAGGTAAACTATGACATTAACCACTTGAAAACATGAAGATAACAGTGTCAGGGAATTTGTGCTACTATGAAACTGAAGTTGGGCTATACTGTAAGATATGACAGAGGTCTTGATTGTGTAATTGATACTGAAATAGAGGCAATAAGGAACAAACCTTACATACAGTTTCTCCCAGTGAGAGAGGTTATGAGCCTAGCTTGCCCAAAAATTGCAAATATTTTTAAAATAAAACCCCAAGTATTCATTTTCCATAGCTACATAGTGGGACAAAAGTAGGGCTATTAAAACCTTCATGGAGGGTTTCTGCTTAGCTAAGTTTACATGTTCAGATAAAATAGGCATTATAACCCTTTGGACCTCTTTAACATTACCCAACTCCCTCCCTACTGATTATTTCATATAAAAGCTGCTGGGAACATAACTTTAGGCAAAACCCTAAGAGTCTAAGAGACAGTGCACATCATGCCCAATATACTTAACAATGATATCAGCTTTAGTCAAAAAATGTATTATGCAATACTATTGTGATAACCTTTTACATTGTCTCTTGATTGTGCTTTCTTAGATTTTACTTTTCTTGGGAGTAGGGAAGAAATTGATAACAAACAGAAGAACCCAATTAAATGGGAATGAATTTATTTTAATACCATGATCAAAGATCTATTGAAGTAAATTATCACAGTGGTGTCTTAGTCTTGCAAATCTGTAAACTAACATGTCATTAGGGAAATTCAGAGTAGTTATAAGGTTAAGGGGATAGGACCCAATTTATGTTATGATCATAGGTTTAGGTATATATGTCAGTATGTAATGGAGATGGTCCTTTTTTATATTAAATATATATATATTTCTCTCTAAAGAAATTCCTGAAGTGCCTAACAGAAAAATAAACAGATGTTATTTCTTAGCTTTCCAATTTCCTGTATATTTTTGGTCAAGTGCATATGCCCATACCAACAGACAGATTATTCAAAACTGGTCTCTCAGAATTCAACCTACATAATAAGAAATATAACTTTAGTATTGGCTATCATTCCTATTGTATGCATTTGGTATTCAGCAATAAAATCTGTCCTATTGTATAATAACTTAATTCTACTTAAAAACTGCTGTGTGTTATGTAATAATATGTCCATGTCTGAATAAACATTGAATAAATAAAATTTGGTTTAGATATGAAACAATTTTACATAATATAAGTAGAATTTAGATACATAATTAACAGAAAAGCCTTAATATTTCTTTTAAAATTTATTCAGTATTCAGTAGAAAAAACATCACTATTTTTTCACGTAAGGCTGTTGTACATGCTACAAAACACATAAGCAGTACTCTCCTGTTCGGTGACATTTGGGGTTCAAATCATAGGAACAGACCTGACACATACATAGGAAGAGGTCTTCATGTGACCTCACATCATCAGAAAGTTTCTGTTGCCTTAATGTGGTGCTACTTGAGATTGGGGTTTTTTGGGGGTCTATCTAGCTTGGCCTTTATCTTTCCCTCCAGAAAGTCAGAGCTATCATATGTCATAACTGTGATTCATATCCTGTGCTGTCTCAAACAGCATGAGATAATTATCTGTATAATACTGCATTGAGATGTATTGTGTCCAAGAGGTCAGCCTCAGTGTGTTCCAGTGTTCTCAGTCATCCATAGTGACAAACGATGCTTTTTTTTTTTCTTTTAGATGTTGAATAGATTCTTTGGTTTTTACCACATTCTATGAAACAAGAACAAAATACCATTTCTAGAAGCGATTTAGCTAATTAAAAAATAGATTTTTTTTTAATTAAATCAGATTAATTGTACCTAAGAGAGGTCTATTTTCTCCTTAAAATTTTATCTCTGAATAAGGATATGACATTTTGTCTATATGCAGTTGTCGAGGTTGATGAAATCTAAAATTATATGAGACAATTGCTACTGTACATAATTATGCACCAAGTGGTACCTATCTGTAGGTATTTTCAGAACGTGCAAATCAAAACCAGTACTGAGATTCATTTCAAAGATTAGCTTTGGCATTGTTAAGCTTATTTGAAAACACACACAGAGGTACCTCTACTTAGAAGTGCTTAAAAGAACCCAGAAATAATGTGGAGTCAGGATTCCTTCCAAACCAAAGGGATGTATGTGGGGCGGTGGGAATTAGAATGTTTTACCATCAACATATCAATCTAAAGAATACAGTCAGGAGAAGGACGATTTTCTGCTGCCTTTCTTGAAATAGCAGCTAAGGTTTGTCATTTGTTGCTATAGATACAACTTAATCATGTAAAAGTAAGAAGCCTGGAGACATCTAACCACTAAAAGATGCTTTGTTGATGCTGTATTGGGTTACCAGAGCCTTCATGACAGTAAGAATTTTAGATTTGTGCCTCAGTTAGTTTCAATGTTTTCTAGCTTTTTGTTTCTTTATTCACTTAGAAGACTTCTCTCATCCATTATTGTGAATTATACCCTTAAAAAGATTAGCACTAATTATTACATTTGTTATGAACCAGTAGTAAATACTTCTTGTATGTCATGCTCTCCTTCACCTTCAGATCTAAAAGGTTGTTTTACCCATCCCAGACATCTTGGTGTACACAATAATGCCTACAATACTGACATTTAAATATTTACCTATAGTATTGTTCTACAAGCTAGTTAGCATTTCTGGTGTTCCTCTGTGGCTAAGTTATTTTCAACCCACATTTCTGCAAGTATTGCTTAGGAAAGACATCTACTTGAAAAAACTCATCCCTGTAGGTTTAACTACTTGTTTTCTTTACACTTAATAGCTGAGTTCTGTTTATAATGTAATGTGGCTAAAGGCAGAATACAGTCATCTATCATTTCAACAACTTGCATGTTCATCCTGAAGCAAAGAGGTGTTACATATTGTTATTACAATGGTAGATGTAGTGCTATAGTGGTTATGCTAGAACTGTGCAGTTAGAAAATCATCGGGAGAAAGCACAATCTGCATTTGGCTAGTATGAAAGTTCCCATCTTTTGCCAACCTCAAATAATGTAAGGATTACAAAATTACTTTGCAGTGTGGCAGAGCCACACACTAGTGTGTAATCAGCCAATTCTATTTCTATTCAAAGAACTTACTTCAACCTATTACAACCTATTTTCAAGTTAACAATGTCATCCCAGGAACACTGAGATGGAAATGAGCTCACATATTAAGGCATATAAATGGAAATTTCTAAATGCTTATGACAGCATCCAACTAGATATTCGACTGAATTTGCTAGACATGGATATCTAGTGCAGTCTGAAATGTCTTAAGATATCCAAGAAATCCCCAGAAGGCTGGCAAATATGATAGTGATCCAATTGGTAGTCTTGAGCATTTCTGGAATGCAAGTGGAAGCTTGGCAGGTAGTCTGGATATCTCAAATGAAGCTGTAAATCTATGTTAGATAAAAATCACACATAAATTTTTGACTTAGAATAAGGTGAATAGCATTTTCTGCTTCATCTCCCATGCTCAGTGCTCATAGCTCATCTGAACCTGAGACATATTTGCTGTATTATACAAGCTTAAACATATACTTGTGCAAAGATATTACATTTAAACACCTACAATTAGAAGTGATTTTTAACACACCTGATAGACATGAAGTATTTCCTGGCACATTTTGAAACTTCCTGTGTTCATCTGCACACAGAAAAGGTGTTTGAAGCATAGCTTAGTAGTTAATGGCATCATTATGACTCCATTCTAACTATCCACATTTTCCTTCTATTCCTTACTTGAAAATAAAATAAAAAGAGAAGAGAATGATATAATTTTTCATGCTTATATGGACACATAAAATGTTGTTTGCCACAGAATTTTAGTTCTATAAATGGTGCTTGCTTTTCTTATATTTGTTTTGTTTAGTGCAATGGCATTAAATATTACCCTCTCAAACAGCAAGTAGTATTGGCTATTTAATCTTCAAGATTATTTAGACCTCACACTATCTAAAATACAATGTATTGCTTGCTTTCCTATGAAATTCTTACTATAAAATATGCTAGATTAATTTGTATGTTCAGTTATATAATTTTATAAATTAATAGAAATACAATGCAGTTCATTGATAACATTTTCAATAAACTACCTTGTTTTATTTTAGGGACAAGTCATGGATGTGAAAGCTGATATTGAAATTTTATTTTACAAAAAAAACCAGATCATGCAATCTAGCATCCATTTTATGAAATGTTCTCCTTATCTTTTCATTATTTGTATTTAAAGCAATAAGACATAATGTAAAATGAACTTGCTACTGGTGGAAAAAAAATCTGTAGCATGTAATACATTTTAAGGAGTTCTCAAGAAGTTGATTCATTTTAAAGGGCAACCTATTCATACCCTGAACCAGAGTTCTTCTGCTTTTCTATGAGAAGATTATCTCATAAATAAATTGAAATTTTTCAATTCAGGCAGATTTTATTTTCCTGCAATTTAATTTTAATTCCTTTTTTTCTCTTTCCTCAGCATTGATAAAAGACAAAATGAAGGCAGTTGCTAGTCAGAGACATAAAAAAAAGTCAGGAGAGGCCAAAGATAACTTCCATAAGACTAACTTGATTTATTCCATACAGACATTTTTCCATATGTTTTATTCTATGTTTGCTCTTTTCTTGTACTTGCTTTCCATATGGCAATTCCTCCTCCCAAAACCTGTTCCCCTCTTTCAGTAGCATCTGAGGTTTTGAAGAATGAATGAAAATGTGGGCCTACAGTTAAAAGATTTGTAATTAAGTATTTGTGAGGACTGGAACTGATGATGAAACTGCTTATTTCACTGCATAAATAATAGCAAAAGAGACATTTGAAGTATATTCCCATTCAGGTTACAGTCTTCATTCAAAACATTCAAGTACATGAACAAGACCAACATTAATATTGAAAAAGAACGTACATTTATGGTAGCAAATGAGCCCCTAGTTCATGGGGACAGATAAAAAACTTCCAAAACACCTAGAAATGCGTACTTGTTTTTGTCACTAAAGTATGGCTGTCTTCTCTCAGGCTGTAATATTGCTATCATGCTTTTTCAGTATCAAGCCTTTTACTTTCTCCTTCACTTTCTGAAATTCCTATGAAATTACTACTACAACTTTCTCAAATTGCAGTCTCTGATTTTGATTCAGCCTATGATTCTGTCTCAAAGTCTGCAAAACTTCAGCATGACATTTTTACATATATATCTTATCAATCATCTCAGATATTTGATATCATCCCACATGCACCTACCATGTTTTTGTCTTACTTTGTGATCATAACGTTCATCACATTTTTCCTTTTTCTGCTTTTGGTGCTTTGGGGTTTTTGTTTGTTTGTTTTGTTTTTGTTTGTTTGTTTTGTTTTTTGTTTGTTTTGTTTTTGTTTTTGTTTTTGTTTTGTAGTTTTTTTAAAAATTATTTTATGAATTTATTTTTGGTTTTAATTTGTCATTCTTATTTATTCCACCACGTTTGGAGTGTTGTGTGCAAATACTGTGTCATCAGACTTCTGCTATACCTTATAAGACAATAATTTATTTATTATAAGAGAAAATAAAAGTTTTTACTGAATATCAATTTATAACAATTTATTTTTCCATGTCCATCCTGTCCTTGCACACTTCCAGGAATGAGGCATCCACAACTTCTTTGGGCAAGCTGTTCTACTATCTCACCACCGTCACAGTAAAGAATTTCTTCCTAATATCTCATCTAAACCTACCCTCGTTCAGTTTAAACCTGTTACCCCTTGTCCTGTCACTACATGCCCTTGTGAAAAGTCTCTCTCCTGCACTCTTGTAGACACTTGTTATGTACTGGAAGGTGTTATAAGGCTGCCCTCTCTTCTCCAGGCTGAACAGCCCCAACCCTCCCCATCTGTCTGCATAGGAGCATACTGGTCTACTGGAATGTGTCCCTGTCCATGGCAGGGAGTTGCAACTAGATGATCTATAAGTTGACTTCTAAACCAAAGCACTCTACAAATCTGTGATTATTGGCCTTGGCAGAAAGCATTCTATTCCCTCTTTTCCCTCTAGGTCTGGCAATGGTCTCATATGTCATACGTATTGTTTCTACTCGAGGGCTAATTATGTCTTTCAAGTCTCTCTTACTGATTTCCTGTCCTTTTACACATTTAAAGTCCCTCTTTCCATTAACTGATAGCTCACCATTTCTCCGAGTGGCAGTCACTTCACTTCTAATCAAATAGAAACACAGATTTTAGAAAACATGCCTTAAGGGATTAAAACCCCCCATATGCTAAAAAAAGACATTTTTGAAGTAATTTAAGATGCCACTTTTTCTTTTGGCCTACTTAGTCCATCTCCTGAATATGAAAAGACAATTGATCAAACATCTCAATTACTTTTTTTTTTTCTTTTCTCTAAGGAAGTACTGTCTTTTGAAAATAGTCCAATCCAGGAGCAACAAAAGTTGTCAGTTTGCAGTAATCCCAATAAGTTATTTCCATGCTGTCAACAACTCTGACAGTAAAGACTTTTTTATATTTACCAGTTACTGTGTGGCTGAAGCAACTTAAAGCTCTAAAAGACCTGGCAAACAGAACGAAGGAAAAAAGACTGAGAAGTGAGTAGAAAAAAGCTGACTTAAAGCTGGTTGTGGTACAAATGTGCAAACCTGGGACTGGAAAAATAATCTGGGATATTTTTGAGGCTTAAAGTAAACAGCATTCATTCTACCCCCATGGTGTGTTTGTATACCTATTATATTTGATTGAAATAAAAAGCTACTTGGAGATGAAAAACCATCCCACATATTTCAGATGGAATGAGTTGCCTTGAAAAAACAAATCATGCCTATCTTTTCCATTTAGTGCAAGGTAACTTAGACAAATGGCTTAGATTATATCCCTCCCTCTCAATGACTAAAGTTTAGGTAAGATGAATTCTGTGACTTACAAGAGGTGAGTAACATCCTGGAGAACACTGAAGTATCTCAGGAGAGTACTTTTTGCCATGAATGTAAACAATTTTAAATCATAGTGCAGCAGGCACAAAGGCATCATTGATTTGTTATAAAATCTAAGGATTCCCTTTCCTTGTCTGGTTTGAATAATATGTTTCCTTGAAATTTCTATTTAAAAATATATATATATATTTACTCATGCATTCATTATTTCAGTAATCACATATTTTTATTTTTCTTTTCTTTCTTTTTTTTTTTTTCCATGATTTAATGACTGGCTACACAGGAACACTGTTAAAATGCTGCATTGGATTCCGAGACAGATGACATTAGAAATACTTTGTTGAGTGCTATTTCCAGAACTTCTTGTGGTGAAGTGTGACACAAAATCTTAAGATTAAGACAAAAGAAAAAAAAAGCCTCATTGGCATGAATTGTGATAATAAAATAAACAAACATACCCACACGCAAAAAGAAAAACGTCTGTCTTCTGGTTTGTGAGCCTGTGGTGAACTGAAGGTACTTTGGAGATGCAGCCAGAAATATTAATACAATACTACTCTTTAAAGTAGAAACACTGTAACCTGGAAATTATCTCTAAAAGCATACAAATATAACAGCTGCGACAAGGGAAGAGGCATTAAAACCTACAAGCAAAACAGATTCAAAATATCTTCAGGTTTAGTATTATGAGATTGGCCACATTAATCACTTTCTTCTAGCAAGAAATAAACAACAATAATGAAACAGCTGCACATACTACATCTATTTCTTATTGTTTCAGAAGAGCTACCTTATCTTTATCTTTGGGATAAATCTTTTTTATATCAACTGTATTTATTCCTCTGACTACAACAAATTCTGGTTCAGGCCTTTAATAATTCACATCATGTATGTTGAAAAGAATCATTATTTGAGTGACTTGTTAATTGACAAAACTGGGGTTTTTTTCCAGCTATAAAGCATTCTGTTTCATACAAAAATCAATCACATTGCTCATGTTCAATAATTGCAATATAGTTTTCCTACTACAGAATTAATAATACTACTTAATTTCTGGTCCTCTTTATTCAGACCTTAAGAATAAATTATGTTGTGCATTAATCTCGCGGTAACATGAAGGAATAATTGACTGACACAGATATAATAGAATACCATCAATATTTTAATTTTAAATAGAATTATGTTTCAAATTGTGTTCATCACTTGAAACACAGAAGAATAATTCTGAAATTAGTTTAAATAAAATAGGATCATGCCAGCTTTTGTGTATAAAGGACACTTACAAGTAAGCTCTGATTCTGTTTGCTATCTTCCTGTCTGCATCTGAAAGATTAAGAATTCCACATGTGATGAAATCTCAGCATACACTAAACCTTACACTTTATCCTTGCACCATCGTATGCAAAGGCATGACAGGAGCAGAAACTAGAATTTGCTTCACTTAGCAAATCTGTGCTGATATACCATATTTTGGTAAGAGAGCTACTTCAAAGAGAAGTGAGGAAAATATTGGCAAGACATTGGGCATAATAACTGTCTGCCCAGTCAATTCCTGTCTCTTTGGATAACTCTTCCTTACCTGATAAGATGGTGGAATGATATGTGATCTCTTATTCATGATGTCACTTTAATTTTAACCTTGATGCTCATGATTAGAAAATATGATCTCCAGGTACTGGTCAGAGAGGTTTCTGCCCTAAATGAATACAGAGGAGTTTGACCAAAACATTTAATTATTTGACATATTTCTCTTTTGGCAGCCAGTGGCTGGTGGGATGGGTGATTTTCTTCAGTCCTTAGCACATCTTTCATAGGGTGGTTTCTTGCTGAATGTTGTGATTCACACAATCTCATGACAGAATTATTTTGTTCCTTTTGAGATTTTGGGGGATATCTAGATCCTGACAGTGAAAGAGACATGAAAATATGTGATATGTGTGTAGCTGATTTTTTCATTATTGATGTTGCTTTTAAAGTTGTTCTGTACTACTTAGTTTCTGTGAAGAAAATTAATTTAAATTTTATCTTATGTAGACCTATTTTCTTCATTTATTTTCTAAGTTTTTGTTGTCTTAATTTATAAACTACTGATGAACCTGAAAGCAAAGCTAAATGACATAACCTTGCCTTGCATGGGTGTCTGAAAGGAAAACAAAATAGTCTATAGACATTCTATAGATTTGTCTTATAGTAGTTTTTTGCAATCATCATTTTATATCCATGTCTCAAATGAATTTTAGCTATATCAGATATTTCTGAAGATACTTTAAAAATCTTCTCCGTCAGTTTTCTTGCCTTTTTTTTTTTTTTTAAGATCATGCCACATTTGCTTAGTAAAATGTTTTCCACTCTGTGATGGTTTTATTTTGGCTAACAGCCAAGTTCAGACACAGCTCTTCAGTTGCTGCCCTCCCTTGACGGGACAGGTGAGAGTAGAGGACAAAAGCAGGAATGAAAAAACACACAGGTTGAGATAAACAGAGAGACCTTTCTGAGTCTATTGGGTCACTCCAACAGATATTGGAGTGGTTGGAGTTCTCCACCAGGACAAGGGCTTGTGAACCTGAGGCCTCTCCTGTCTGTCTATGGAGGGCCTCATTCACTGTCTTCTTGGTCAGGCAGCCTGCAGCAGACCCCCACTATAGTGTCACCTGACCCTGCTCTCCCTTTTATCCTGATCCACAAACTCTTGGTTGGCCCCTCATCTATCCAGAGATAAAGTTTCATGCACTCCAGCTGGTTCACTGACATAGAGGGAGCCCTTGTCCCATTGACAAGATGAACCTTCTCCTCTCCTTCCCTGCCTGTCCTTCAAGAGGCTACATTCTTCCATTCCAACACTCCAGTCATAGGAGTCATCCTACCACATTTCTGTGATGCCAATGGGATCAAAGCCCTGTAAGCATGTGCATGCCTACAAGTTTTCTTATTTATTCCCATGCTATGTGTATGTGTATGCACACATTCAATTTGGGCCCTCCAAAGATGTTGACTTGCTGGCCAAGAAGATGGAATTCCTTTGTGTTGCTATTCAGGTGGTCTCCTGCTGACCTCTGACCCTTCCCCTTGCTCTGGGCTCAGAGTAGCATTGGGACACTGACACAAACTTGCATTTTTCAGAGGTGTTTTAGAAAAACAAAAGCAAGAAAGGAACAATTCTAGCTTCACAAGATGAAAAGCTGACATTCTACAGCTTTGAACTCTAAGAGCTGAAAGAAGTGAAAGGAGGAAATTTTACCCAGCAGCAGCATATTCTGATGAAGACTACTATTTTAATTAGCAACAGTCAAATAATTTCATTGCAAAATTATCTTTGATGAGGAAAATAGCATACCTACGTTTAGTCTAGAATTATGCCTCTTTGCTTCTGTGAGCCATAATATTAGCAGACCTTGCTTCAGGGTCCCTCAGCTCATTCTTTAGAGAAATGAATTTGCTTGGTGGTGTGTTAGGTGGAAAAAAGAGCTATGAGAGAAAGCCAAAAACAGAGAAAAAAGAAGACAAGAAAAAAGTTTCCTTTTATACTGTATTCACTTTGTCAGGATCTTCTTTATTAGAAGCTGAAGAATGGTATGTAAACATAAACACTACCTGTCCCATATTGTCTTCTTTATTAGTTCTGTATTTGGAGACTTTCTCTATTACAGTGGATTGCTGTAGGATTTTAGTCGCTTAAATGAAATAGAATTTGTTTTCTGTGATTTATTTTATCTTACCAAAAGTGTTCTAAGTGCAAGAAAAACAATTTTAGATGTCAGGGTTGTTTTGTCACAGTAGCTAAGGAGAAAAAGTCAGGTTTATGACAGTCCTTAGTCCACAGCTAACAAAAATTTCCCCTGAAGATGTATTCTCAATGATGTAGTGAGTTGCATTAACTAGTTAAATAAATGGTTTGAAAGTTCAGGGCATATAATAGCATGCAATTTCAAGGCCTTTTCTGTGTTTAAAAGGTTAGAGAATAATAGGTTTTATTATACTGTCAGAGGAACACAACATGTTTTAAGAAATGGGACTCTAGTCTAAATAACTTTGCAACTTTTTAAATAATAAAGTAGTTGTATCTCAATTACTGAAAAGTTTCTAAAGTATTTCTTGTTTAACAATTTGATCAATTCAAGAGAGAAAAAAATCCAGATAACATTTAGATCTTAATAACAGCTAATGATGAAGGAAACAATAAATAAAACTGAAAAAACAAAGTTGATCATAAAGTTGGGACAGATTTCAGTAACACAATTTAAACTTCAAGTATATGTTGTATGTGTTCTTATATATATATTATAATTATTTTAACTGTATTATTTTATACAGACAATCTTTCCAAAAATAGTTTTTCTACTTTAAAGTAAAAAATAATCACTGTTTTGTATGACAAGTCCATTCTGTGAGGCTTCTGTTCTTAAAAGCTTTATTTTTAGCATGATGACTGGAAAATTAAATTACAATGGCTAATATTTTTAGGCATTGTAATCTGTCTGTTCCTAAACGTACTGTTTGATGAAATTTGTCTTGTCAACCTGAAGTCACGTCCTGAGCCTGCCACGCCAGTGATTTTTGTACTTTTTGATTGCATGTATGTGTGTGTGAGTGTGTGTGTGATTACAACTGTTCTCCAAATACTGGAACAGCTTCCAATTTTATAATTACAATTTATTTAGGATCATAGAACTGTCAGGGTTGAAAAGGACCTTAAAGATCATCTCATTCTAATCCCCTTCCCATGAACAGGGTTACATTCCACTAAACCACATTGCTCAGAGCTTCATCCAGCCTGGCCTTGAACAATTCCAGGGATGTGTTCCACAATTTTCACAACTTCTCTGAGCAGCTGGTTCCAGTAACCTCACCACCCTCACAGTAAAGAATTTATTCCTAATGTATAATCTAAACCTACTCTGAGTTTGAAGTTATTCCCCTTTTTCTGACACTACATGCCTTTGTAAATAGCCTCTGTCTGTCTTTCTTGTAGGTTCCCTTCAGGTACTGGAAGACTTCAATTAGGTCACCCCAAATCCTTCCCTTTTCCAGGCCAAACAATTCCAAATCTCTCAGTCTTTCCTCATAGGAGAGGTTCCATCACTGACTGTTACAACACAGAGGTTCAAGGTTTGCTCCAAAGTTACAAATGCATTTTCTGTTTTCTTCTACATTGTCATTCATTAGCAATGAGAAGTAATCAGACACCTAGGAAAGTCTTGAAAAGATCTTAATGGTGTCCATGGAAAATCCGTGTAATTCTGTGAATCATTGTCCTCCAAAACTGTGACAAGCGTACTCTAGATAAATTAAACAAGGTTGGTGTTCAATAACCTTAAAATTGTCTTTAATTCTGTTTTAGTTCTGTACTTTCTGGATTAATTTCTATTGCTTTCCTTTTTATCTTTTGTGATATTGGAATATTTGAATGGGAGGAAAAAATTATATCTGAAATATCGACTAGAAAAGTTACTGTCATTCTAGAAAAGTGATTAAAAAAAGCCCTATGTAAAACTGCCTCGGGTACTTTGTTCACTAAATAGTAACTGGCAGATAAGTGCACAGTACAGTTCTCAGACTCGTTCAAGTTTGAAGTCTATTCAATAGAACAGATATGGACAGGAAATGATAAATGCACATATTCTAATATATTTAAGGAAATATGGTTATAGATATAAATCCTCCATCCAGTTTCTGTATTTCTACCTACCACAAGACATTCCCAAGCAGACTGATCTAATCTCAGCAAAGAACATCATTTATCAAAGTAATACAAGGCAGTAAACAAGAAGCCCTAAGAGTAACATATTTTTGTTATGTTTTATATACAAACATCATCTTCAAAATGTAACTGAACACTGAGAAGTGGTCTAGTTAAATACAATTCCTCTGGAATTAAATATTTCCAGGTACTGTTGCCCTAAGGTTTTGGGTTTTATCCAGTTTATAACTCACATAGTGCAACCACTTTTCAGAATGTTTCTAGAGAATACCACACATTTTACATGTCAGCATAGAATATTTCCTCAATCACCTTCCAGCTAGAGGAACACCTAAACGTTTTCTTTACACCCTTGAAACAACCTTTTTTTTTTTTTTTTTTCCTTTCTCAAAGTTCCCTAATTATTTGTATAAATACCTGGGCATAATTGTCTGTCTTTAAATCACGTGACTATTATAGTGTCAGTGAATATAATAAACTGTAGATTCCTAAAAAGTTATAAAAGTTAAATATAGACTCTGTCATGCTTAACTAAGGGTAAGGATAGATGGAACAGCATTCTGGGTACATTACCTCACAATCAGCAGTGTGTTAACTTAATGAAAATTCATTCTCTAAATGAGGAGTTATTAAAAATCTTCTTTGTAAGTTTATATCCATCAAAATCCAAAATATTTACATTTTCCTCATGTATACATTAAGTTTATCAAATAATGTTGATAAGTTCAGTCTCTACCATTCACAAAATGATTGAAAGAAAAACACTTAACAACTCTGGAAAAGAACATAACATTGTCAGTTTCAAACCAGGGAATTCAGACGTTTTAGTGCTACACTCTCATTCATCATAGAAAGGTCACCCCAGATGGTGCAGATTACGCACATGGCAAATGGGAAGCCAGACAGAAAGCAGGTTTGAAGATAAGAGAAATAGCACCTCATCAGTAAGGCTGAGTGGTGTAAAAAAGTACCTTAAAAAGTTATTATGCTATCAAGTTATATCAGACAGAACCATCCCCTGGTAGGCTGCTTTCTTACTTAGGATATAGGAGATGTGTTAATTCAGACGTGGCTTTACACAACGGCTAGAAAGAAGAGAAATATGGGAACATTACCACAAATTGGCAATGAATGGAGATATTGGCTGAGTGGGATATCACAATGTAATGGCCAGGGTGAAAACATAGCAGCTGTGTTTTACTTTGAATGAAGGGGGTTCTGTAATGTAAATATATAAATATTACTACTTTTCTGTTAAAGTCTGATGTGAATTATACAAGTGCCCTAGAGCCTTATAACCATCTGGGTGCTATGCTAGCTTGACAGGCTATCGGCAGAAACAATAGTCCTGCCAAGAAAAATAACTGAAAGCAATCTGTGTTTCACCACCACGAAAAAATAGCAGAGCTTATTTTTCAAGTGCAGTCCTCAGTTCATTATAACATTCTGTTGTTTAACAATATTATCTGACTCCATGTAAAGCAACCAATTACAGAAGCTAGTTAGGAGCCCTGTGTACATCAGCTTCAGGCTGTAATTTGTCCTAGAAATCAGATAGAAACTGATGTAAACTGATGTGAACACAACTGCATCTCTTTCACTGATTATTCTTTTTAGATCCTCCCCCCGGTCTCAAGAGATCAGGTATGGCATTGTCAAAAATTTTTATGCACTTCTTCGAAATTGTTTTTATTTTCAGGAATGGAGTATGTGCCTTTAGGCTGTCAGCTTAATTCTTGCCTGGAATAAACTGCCATAGCTACACCAGTTTAGAGTTTAGTCCTCTATAGATGACTTTTTTTTTTTCTGTTATGACCCTTCTGTCATTTCATTGCTGTTACGGTGAAGTTCAAGTACCCCTTTCTGAAGGAAGTCTCTTTCTCTGCAAGCAACACAAGCTCAAGATTTTTGAACAATATAATTAAATATATTATTATTATTAATCACTTTTAAAGAATCTGGACTTCATCTTGAACCTTACGAATATTCAGGAAAATTAGGTCCTTGACTAAAAATACTTTTTAAATATAACTTTTACAGATTTTCAGAAAAATATACCTTTTGTTACAGAGTGGACAGAGGCAGCTCATTGAAAAGATGATGAACAGACACCTTTTAGAATTATAGATAATTCCACAATTTAAAAAGTCATTTCTTTTTTCTTGGAGACTATTTAAATAAGCAATTTGAATTGGAAATTTAGTAGCAAATGTGTATATTTTCAGGGTCACAAATGACTCCTAACATTTTCCCTACAAATTTTTGTCATGCTTCAATGGCAATTTTGGATCTAAAGATGAGAAAGTATCTTTGTATTATGTAATAAAGTTACTACAGTCTTGCTAAATTAAATCAATGTGAATTATTCCAGTTCATTCTGTAGATCAAGCCCAAGGCTCTGTTTACTCCTGTTTCTAAAAATTAGATGCAATTTATAAAAATGTCATTCTTTCTACCTTGTCAAAGTTCTTTTTTTTACATCCACTGCATTGTACTATATATCTTGCTTCCAAATATTAGCTCCCCATTACTTCCATTTTGCACACAATTCACTTGGAATGAAAAGCAGAGCAACTAGAGAGAATGAAACAAACATGTTCTGAGAGCTGGAGGAGCTCACATGCACAAGAGAAAGAAATGGAGTTTTTAGAGTCCACATAATGGCAGTTAATATATAATGAATACCATGACTACAGTGTAGACCTGCTCTAAACCTTCCACCAAAGGTGCATAATGTTGTTATCTTTTCATACCTGAAAGAGCAAAGGGGAAACGGCACTGGTTTCACTGATGGGTGGATGTAGTACATCTTCCAAGTCTCTCTTTTGCAGTTCATATTCTAGTCATGGTTAAAGGGAGTCTATTCATCTTTCCAATAGGTATTTTTTCTATATTTTCATTGTATTTCTAGTTTGACATCTCTTTTCAAGACTAGACACTCTATTATCTCTTCTCTACCCTACTGGCAATCTGTCACGCTGTGTTCCTGTAGAAATTTTTTATTTGTTCTCTTAAGTTATATTTTCCCCCCATTTTTCTTTTTACAATGTGTTTATTTTTTGTTTTTTCTTTTATTTCCTGTACTTTGGTTATGTTATATTTAATTTTTGCTGTAATATTTTATTATTTCCTGTTTTATGACAACATGCAGTCAGCAAGATTCCAGTTGCATTTTCTGGGATTTCTAAGCATAAGCTGACATCGGATGATGCACATTATACCAGGAGACAGTAGTTTTCTCAGATTTCTGCTCATTCTTATCTCTTCTAACCTCAGTATTTATATATTTTTAAAAATATTTGATGCAAGTCCCATTGGTTGAGGTCGTATAGCTCCTGTATTATAAGATCCAAATCAGCTTTTACACATATTAGAATATTCATCACATTGTAGATTCATAAAGTTTATAAATAAGTTACTTGCAAGTTCCCTCTTGTTAGCAGTAAAGAACAACCTTTAGATTTGCTGCAAGTACTCCATGTCTGCAACAGCACAGTTGATGTAAGTATTTTGATTTGCAGATGAAACCAATTTGCTGGTAACAAAATTACATTACAGTAGGCAGTGGATCCAAGTTGTAACTGGAGATCTGAAGTTACAATCAACTCTGAGCTGTATGTAGTTGAAATACTGAATAAATGAATGTAGATAAAAAGAATATTACTAAGTAGAAACAGCAGTCTAAAAAGCAAGACTTTTAAAGATATGTAGAAAAAGTGGTGTATTATCATTCTTTATACTATCTGTCTGCTGGTCTCCTTAACATGGTTTTAAAAAAACTTTAAATCTGCTTTAAAAATTTATGTTTGAAAGAGATGAGCAACCTTCCAGAGAGTTTACTGCTCATATCTCTGCTGACAGTATCTCTACTGCTGTTGCAGTACTATTTGCAAGTTCCATCAAAAATCACATCTGAACTAGACATTGTGTCAATATGCAGGGTGACACTTTCTCTTAAAGATTTTAGAGATTCTTTATAAAAAGCTACTAACTTTTTCAGGCTTAGAAGATCCTTATCTTAGCTCATTCAGAACAAATGTCTTATATTATCTGTTCAGTAGCATCTCTTGAAATAGCCTGCCTTTCTTCATAAGCTCTAAAGGAAAGCTAAACTGCCAAGTGACAATCTGAACTTAGATGATATTAACAATCTCATTTGACGAGGTGTTTCTATTGTGAGCAGGACTGAAATATGTTCAAGAATCTTGTACAACCATGAGAGCATTTGTGTTACAGATCATGCGAATATGTTAAAAGTTATGTGTGCAAATTACCCCACAGAAATTCCACACAAAATCAAATCCTCTTAGCTATAGTAAATCACTTTCAGACACAAAACTGCATGGGGTACCCTCCATGACACTGCAGTCATTTCATACCAAATCTAAATACAATGTCATAATTCGTTTTTAGATATGGGTATATTCTAGACAAGACAAGGTCTGTAATGGGAAAAAAATATATTTCATTAGATCAATTTACATGGAAAATATTGACAGATTTTCTATATGCTAGATATTTTTATTCTAAATTTTAACATTATTTCATGGTCTGAAGACAATCCAACTTTAATCAAACCAATTTCCGGAGCTAAATATGCCTCAAGAAGACTGGGCTGTGTAAAGGCTACCCGTAATTTAATCTATGGAGCCATTAGCTGAAGTGTCATAGACGATTTAATTGCTGTGAGAAAGAAGCAGAAGGTGGCAGGAGAAAAGAAACGCTAAAACAAAACAAAACTAATTCAGAAAACACTTATTCATCAATCCAATAATTATTCAGATACTACTGTCAAGGAGTGATGGAAAATGACCACGCAGAAAGGTAAACCTAGATCAATGTTATGCTAGTCTAAAGAAATGCAAGAAACCATTCAATGCTTTAATGACTGAAACTTTCACCTGAAATCAGATAGGAGAGAGTGGGAAAGGCAAATGACAGAAGTAATGCATTTCCTACAAGAAATTCTATTTAATGCAGGAACTGCTAGACTCTGCAATGTGGGGTTTTGACTTTTTGCGTATTAGGTCATGCACCTCTGTGTTTTTTAATGAGATTCCTCTCTGAAAGGGATTTGATGTTTTGTCTCTGCATGTGTGTGTAAAGATGGATGCTTTGGTTTGGTGCTTTTCACTGAAATAAAACAAACTTTCAGATCAGGAGGAGCTACTTCCTACAAATTTTATTTCTTATACCCTCATCCACCTTTTAAATTTTTTTCTCACTTTTATATCTAATACAAATTTTATCAACATTTTATTCTTCCATGTCTGGGGACATTATTTTATTGAAATTAACTTTGAGGGTTTTTCATACTGCAGAAATGGATCTTCATGTTTCTCATGAACAGGTTTCCTACTCTCTGTAGATTTGGAAGGAAAAAAGCCTAAACTAGTAATGAAAAATTTACTTCTAGAGCAGTATTTCTCAGCTCTTATATCAAAAACACCACAGCAGTGGATCAGAAAATTTAATTTGATTTCAAAAGTACTTAGCTAGCTAATAAAAAAGCAAGCAAAGAAAATCCCAATAATTATATTTTTATTGCATTTTATTCTTCTAGTTCAACTAGTCTTTGCCAGCTTCTGAAATATATGAAAAAATACCTTAACTTATTAACAATAGACTCTGGCTTTCATAGTAAATATAATTTGGTTGTTGTTTTTTTCAACTAATAGGCTACCACCTTGTAATGGCTGAGAATCATTCATCTAAAAAACCATCAGTGGCTCTACACAATTGGTTTGTGACAGTTGTTTACATAAATATTTTTGTACAACAAATGTGTGATTCTTTAACAAATTATTTAATTTAAACACGTAATCACAGAAATTGCTTGAATGCCTTTTAATAAAGAAGTTAATTCAACTTTGGCTCTGGAGGTTCAGATCATAAGCAATAGTTACAATTCTCTTATCCTTCTATTATATTTTTCAGAAAAACTTCTGTTGGGAAACAATATCAGGTTTCAAAATGTAAAGTTATTTTAAGTTTTCTTGACTTTTTTTACTATAAGTAAATATGACTTCTTTTGTAACTTTGCTTACTTAGAATGCTTAGGGGCTTCTTGGGAGCAAACTTCTAGGAAATACAGGGTGAGAGATCCCTTTCCCCATCACCCAACAGGTGCAGTGTGTTTATTTTTTAAATTCATAAATGGAGTATTTAAAATTGATCTGATCACTTTTAAAAACATATAAAATATGAACAAGACTTACTTGTGGCAAGTACCATTTCACATTTCCCTTGCTTGCCTTCCCTTCCTTTCCTTACTCCTCAGATCCTTTGTTATAGCCCAAAGAGAATAAAAAAGGTGCTGAAAGTCTTCCTTTTGAAGTTCTCCAAATACAATAAGGTCTATCTGAGCTTGAACTGTAGGCTCTAGCTGTGGCTTCTGTTGTTCTGGAATCCAGGGTTCAGAGTGGTTTATACAGTCCTTCCTGGAGATCTTTTGTCCTTCTGAAAGTTATCTCTGAATTATGAATAAGCCTAAGAAAAAGCAAAACAAAGCAATGTTTCTTCTATGAATGAAGCTCAAGTATGCATAACGGAAAAACCACCTTATAGGGAAAAAAGTTCTGTTATTCTGATTGACTCATGCAGTAATGATACACACTTAGAACTTAAAAAAAAATTAAAACCTACAAAACAAAGATGTGTTTTACCAATGTTCTGACTTTACGCCTATATATGACTACAATTCTTTAATGGTCACAAAATATTGGTGTTTTATTTGATAATGCTAGTAATTTTTTTTTTTTTTTTGGTTACAGAAATGATTGTCTATAATTGATAGCAATTTCTAACACATTCTAATTAATTCATTTTCTCACGAATGTTCTTGTAGAGTTCCTGTTTTAAAATTCATTTATGGAAGGATTAAATTTAGTAAGTAGTTTCCATAAGTATATATTAGTACTAAGAAATGTAAAGTAGACTCAATAAAGTGATATTTTTACTTACTAATTTTCTTCTTTGGGCAAGATGCCATTTTCATCAATGTTGATGTCAAAGTAGTCCCTGCTCTATTAAAAGACAACTTAAGAACAAGGAACTAGATAAAAATCCTCAATAGCAGTTAAGTTATTGACTGGTTGAATTTCTAAAATACAGTCTTAGCTTCCAACATTTCTTTCTGTTTTTCCCATTGACTATTTGTGTAGCAATACCCTCCATAAGACCCTAGAGGGAAATCTTTCCTAGCCTGGAAAGCAACTCTGACTCCACAATCTTGTGACTGCAAGAAAACAGCATAGTTGTTCTAGATTAAGTCAGCAAATGCCATTTTTGTATTTACTTTAGATTTTTAAATTTCTCCAAGACAGGAAAAGAGAAACAGCACTGCCCAGTTAAAATTTCTCCTACCTTAACAGAGAAAACATTTTACTTCCCTTGAAAACAGACACTATCATCACTGTGACTTTGAAGATCTTAATTACAGAATGCATGATTATCATAGATGACAAGCTTGAAAATGAGCATTCACCAGGACACAGAAGACATCTTGTTTTATGAGTAGTGTTTTATAGAAAGGAGACTTGTAAAGTCTTAAAATGAATAAATCATTATAATTGAGGAGAATTTTAATGCTACAAGCAAAGCACAAGCTATGTTTCTTGTTTCCTGAAAATTCCCTATTTCTTTAAAAACAAACAAAAAAAATCGAAAAATCACTTAAGATTTAAAAAAACACTATAAAAATTTTTCTAGTTAATAGATAGATATTCTTATGTACAATGGTTAAAACAATTTAAAATAATTTTTGGAAGCTTTGTTTGTGTGTTTTAAGTAATAGCAGTTGTTTCTATTTGAGGGTTGTTGGGTTTTTCCTGTCCCTATTACTCTGATGACAGCCTAATTTGTACTACAGTTAGTAGAAGGATCAGATTCTTCACTGCCATGATTTTTGCCATGTAATAAATGGCAAAAAATCAGTACACACAAATGGCAACACAGCCATCCCCTTTTACACTTACTAGCTCTTGGGGAAATAAATAGTGCAAGCTGTCTTTCCTCAGATTCATTGCTGTGAATGACTTCTCTACTTCTCTTAGAAATAATTTTTTTTTCAATAGCTTTTTTAAAGCATTAATTGATTTTTTTTATGCTGGATACTGTGTTATCAATGTGGAATATGATGAGTGAAATGGAGATTAAACATAAAGTTGAGTGGACAGGTAACATGCTCATTAACATCCTATAAGAACATCTAATTCCAGAAAAATTGAGCCATATTACTCAACCAGGATTTGCTTTTTTTTTGCTTTTGATCTAAAGAAAAGTGAACAAAATAAAAATAATCAATAGCTAAAAAATGCCTGGACTCAGATCTCACGAATTAAATAGTCCTGGTTAAGTACTATGGAAAAAAAAATAAGATCACTTCTTCAGATTTTGTTAGGATGTCATGTTTTTGTAAAACATTTTACTAAATAATACATAGAAATTCATTAAAGTGGTTGGGGAAAAAGTTATTAAAACAAAGAAAGTAATAATATTGTTTTTTAACAAAATATATCTGTTCTTCACGTCTCTCTGCCGAGGGCAAGCATGGTCTGGCATTTGAAAATCTGAATGTTGCCACTTCCTTTCTGTTGGCAGCTTCCTTTCTTAAGTTATACATGTAACATATCTTCCAGACCAATGATTCCTCCTTCTGCTTTTTCCTTCTGAAATTCATTCTGCACACTAGGAAATGGATGAATAAAACATAAGATGCCTCTTTTTCGCTTTACAAAATGGGGACTTGTTTCTATAACATTAAAATATTAGGAAACATATATATTTCCAATGAGTTGAATTTAAGGGAAAACCAAAATGTAACAATTCAGTGACTTGAAAAACATCATCTTTGTTTTAAAAGAGCAGGAACCTAATGTGCTTAATGTGGCATGACTTTTTTTCTTAAGGGTTCAAGTATCTTTTTGGATTAATATCTTGTCTCTGTAACGTGCTTTTGAGTACCCCAATTCTTATCACAATTAATTAGATGGGCATCATCCTGGCTAGTAAGCAATTTTTTTTTCTTTCTTATTCCATACCTACCTAGGCCTCTAGAACCATAAGACATTGCTTGAGAAATGAGCAAGGCTCATGAAACCCCAAAAAAATTTTGATGAAAAGCAAATGCAGCAAAAATACTTTCTAAGCTGTTTCCTCTGATTTAGTTATTTTATTTCTACAATAGTTTTCTTCACTATTTTCTAGGAAATGAATTAATTTCAAAGGGAGTCATGCAGTTAAAATCTACTGATCTTTCTTGAGTATTTGTGTGTTAGTAGTAATGTTAGGAACACCTTAAAACAAACTGTGTTTATTACAGAAATAGTCATATAATATTAAAAAATATGAAGCTACCATCTTCTTTTAATACAGTGTGCTATAGACATAATTCAGGAGTATTTACTCTCAAGATAAACATGGGTTTTCACGTGATATAGGTAACCAAAAACCAGACATAAAAAATCAATACAAAAGCTAGAAAGCTAGAAAGTCTTGCATCCTGTCTCATATTACCATTATTGGCTGTTTCATCCCTATATACAACTTACAGAATAGGAAAGTCAAAAATGTTTTTTGGTTTTTTTTTTTTTACTATCCTAGCAAGGTATATTTCCTGGATTTTTCTAATGCCTTTTTGAACATTTAGCTCTTTATTCTTTGGCAAAATTTGTTTCCATTATATGTTTTTTAATATGTTAAAAGTGTCACAATAGTGGCAATAAAGACACAACACACAGCTTGGTCCGTAGCAAGCAGAGACCAAGCGAGCAAGCCCCGTTTATTGTCCTATTCCCATTTTATATAGTAGGAACCCAGGCAGATGATTCAGTAAAATCCAGCCACCCCCCGGTATGGTTGGCTGGGGTCTACACTGCCCAATTCAAAACATATCATACCCGGACTCACAACAACAGCTGAGTTGTTATTGTTATTTATCTTATTGTTTCTCATACCTCCCATGGGAAAGAAGGACATTCACACAAGCAGCCCCACGCAGCAGCTTCAGGCTGCTGCATTAAAAGTGCTTATTTGAACATGTCATTTTTTTCCTAGCAATTTCACCATTAGGTGACTTAGGGCTTCCTGAATTTAATACATCAAAAATAGGAAGAAATTACTTGCTTTGCATTTTCTCAATGCATGTCATGATTTAATATCCTCTGTTTAAGCCTTTCCATGGCATGTATTCCAAACTGAACAGCTCTGAATTGCTCTGTTTCTCCTGGTCATGGAAGCTTTTTCATACCCCTGAGTCTCTTTTCCCTTTCTTTATATATTTTTTTTGTATTGAATTTAAAATTACATGATAATAAACCTATGCTATATTTAAGATGTGGATGCATACTGATTGATGAATGCATATTATGATACTTCCTGGTTTGTTTTCCACTGCTTTTCCTAACAATCGTCAATACTGTTTTCACATCTATTCAACAAAGAATGGTATTAATCCTTAAAGACTTAAAAGTTTGTTTTTGGTTTTTTTTTAACCCTGAATATTAATAACTAATCCAGGATGCTATAGTTTTGTTCTGGTTTTTTTTGTAGTTTAACTGCTTACAGTCACTTCACTTGGCACTTCAATTTGGTAACCCATTTTAATGTCCAGTGGTGAGAGATCATCTACACATCTATGTGATCTACATAAATTTCACTGTACCAATTAATATCTGTATATTTTTCTGCCCAATACAAACCTCTTCTTAGAGAAATTACAAATATGTAGATTCACTGATGCAGGTACAGATTCACAGATATATTTTCCCCATTGAGAAACAGTGAAAAGGGCCTCATTTCACAAAGACCAGGTTATTCTCCAGTTTTTTCTGCCTATTGGGACACTACATCCTAAAAGTTGTTCTGATGTGTACATTCCTGATTTCTATTGTGAGCAATGAATTAATTTACAAATTCATTTACAAATGATTTTGCCTTTTGTGGAATTATGGTATCTTCAGTGACTACAATTTTATCTTAAGTCTCTTTTGTAGTCTACAGTATTTAAGTCCACAATATTTAAGTCCACAATATTTCTAGGCTTTTGAGTGGTTAAGGCTGCATATATGTATTTAACTTTATGTCCTCATGGAATGAAAACTGTAAAATCATCCTCAACAAATCCAAATGCAAGCAACTACTAATACTTGAATCAATAAACATCCAGTTAAAAATGACAGGTGTTTGTCCAATTTATGATAATGTTGAGTTTTAAAGGGAAACTTTTCCTAGGAAGTGAATACTGATTGGTATACACTTCAATATAATGATTTTGATCTGTATTAAACATTGCCTTTAAACTTTGATCAACATCAAGGTTCCATGGCATTTGGCAACCCGAAAGCACAGAAAGCAACAACTGTTCCTAAAGACTTGATAATTTAAGTCTCCAATCTCAGAAAAACTCATAAATTATATTAATTGAAAAATTATCTCATACACAAATGTTATCAAATTGCTGACCTGAAGAGACAAAAGAGAAAAATAAATTCAGAAAGCATCAAATACAATAGCCTTCCTCTTCTAGACATAAAATTCACACTACATGAAGTTCTTTGGATTGTGCAAGTCATAGTGTCTATGCATAAACTGGAAAAAAAATCTACATCCCAAAATTGACATTTTTTTCCACTTAGCTTGAGATTTCTAGTGTGCTTTATAGTTTAGAGTTTGTTATTCACTCAATATTTAGTACTAGAATTGGAAGATTAAATTATTTGATTTACAAACTGTCATGAGTCAACTACAGTGCTTATGCTTTGAAAGTAATCATTCTCATGGAGATTCTAGTACAGATACTGGCAGAATTTATAAACACCTTGAAATGTTAACTGGTCTGTTTGAATAAGACAATTCTAGCATGCAATTTGTATTAAGTAGTCATTGAAATGTTTATGACTTTTATCGTTTTCCTAGTAAGAATTCCTGAGACTCAAACTATGCAAGTCTCTTGTCTCAGTTATTAAACATGAGATTATCTCAACATATCTCATATCTGCTGTTTAGTTTTCCATCCTCTAAAAGCTTAAACTTATGATAATTTTCACCTTTTGGAGGGCTATTTTCTCTCTACAGTTCATAGTTATTCACAGGAATAGTTGTCAAAATGTAAATGTAACACTGTCTATGTAAAAGAAGTTACTAAGAGAAGAAGGTCTGATTTGGCCAATGGAATATATACAATCAAATTAAGAGAAAGACATATTTTATTTCCATTCATATAAAACTCATGCTGCATAAATCACTAACACAAAGAAGTTTATTCTGTAAGTCTAAAACCTATCAGACTTCCTCCTTCACAAAATATCACATTTAAGAAGTAACTGTTGTTACACATATGGAGAAATTGATACTTCCACACAGGGACTTAAACATTGTGTGGCTTAAATATACAATATGTACATGATATGTGTTTTGGGTTGCAAGTGTAATTAACTATTAAAAACTAAATTATGTTTCCCTAACGCTGGCTCCGGGGGCCGCTCAAGGCCACTCAGTGTTATTCTGGGAGTGACCCTGGCTTCCTGGGGGCTGCAGCTTGCAGCTGCCCCAAACACAGGGTGTCCTCCGGCAGCTCTTTTAGTGCTGGCTCCTCTGTGAGAGAGAGAGCCCCGGGCTGATGGTGCAGGTGCAGGTGAAGATGAAGACCCAGTAGAAGGGCCCTGGTGTGATTTCCAGCTCTTTTATTTCCCGGGGAAAGGTAGCAGGAAAGGCATAAGAGGGTCCAGGGTCCAGGAGAGGTGGCGCGGGGATCTGGGAGAGCTGAAGGCTTCAGCAACCAAAGGCTCAGACTCAGGGAAAGCAGGGGATTCATAGGGATACAAGCAGGGGAAAGTAACCAGTTGGGGTACAGGGATTAGCATATAACCAATAGAGAACTGAACTGCAACGAAGTTTCCAGAACATAACCTTTTACAGAACATGAAGTAATGTAACAACCAACCAATGAACTGAAACATGTAAACAAAGGTGCAAGGGATGCTGGGGGTGAACCAGAAAGCTCACCCTGAGCAGGGAGTATGACTCGGTGGCAACCTCAGGCTGTGGCCACCAGTCTTGAGCCTGTGGGGCTGTGGCTTTTGCCACATACGCCGCCACATTACTCAGATGTCTAAATTCCCAAGCCAATGGGAGAAAGTTGAACATCTAAAAATGAAATCTCTAACATCACATTAGTTAAAAATGGAAGGAATAACACAGCTGATAGAAAATAACAGTCATGCTAAAGGTCTAACTTCCACCCTGGAAACCTAACCTGATGCACTGGATCAAACATTACTCCACATTAACTCTTTGATCACAACTGCTGTTTCAGTTTTCCAAAGCAAAAAATGCAGGGCTAGTTAAACTAAGAGGCAGAAACATTTAACACTTCACATCTCAGGAGCTGGTTTGGTCAGCCCTAGCTCAGGGATCTTGAGATCAGACACCTTACATATATTATATAGGGATACTGAAAGAAGGTTGTAAATCTGTATGTAGATAATTCCATCTGCCTTAATAGTTTAGATCCATTTTTACAGGGCCTTTTAATAGAAGGCTAATTTAATATTAAAATAGGTATCGGAAATACATCAGTCATATTTAAAAAAATGTTTTTCTCTATTTGCTATAAAGACAGCCTAGCTCAACTCGTTCTTGTAAAAATATGTCTATAATGGATACTCAGGAGCTATTTGGAAGCCTGCGGCATGTAGCTATATTTGGACAAGAGTTGTTATTCAGTGTCTCTTACCTACCTGTTCCAGTGAGATGAGGCATCATTTAAATCCAACATTGTATCTGCTGGTTCAATCATAATACTCTAGAGCATAAAAAAAAGATGAATTCAATAAATTTGTGCATTCATAAAAATAATTACATAAATTGGTACAAATTTGAAGCAACTAAGCACCTCAAATGAGTCAAGATTCACTTACAGTAAGTTGCCACGTTCATAAAATCATAGAACATCCTGAGTAGGAAGGGACTCAAAAGGATCAGCAAAGTCCAACTCCTGACCCTGCACAGGACACCCCAAGAATCACCCTATGTGCCTGAGATCATTGTACAAACACTTCTTGAACTCTGGCAGTCTTGGTGCTGTGAAGATTTTTCTGCAAACCCTGTTCCAGTGCCCAACCACCTTCTGGGTGAAGAATATCCAATGTCACTGTTCACCAGAGAGTAGAAATCTGTGCCTGCCCTTCCACTTCCCTTCATGAGAAAGTTGTACACTGCTTTGAGGTCTCCTCTTCTCCAGGCTGAACAGACCAAGTGACCTCAGCTGCTTTTCATAAGGCTTCCCCTCCAGACCCTTCCCCATCCTCAGTGCCTCAATTTAGATGCTCTTTAACAGTTTTATATCTTCCTTATATTGTGGTGACTGAAACAGCACACAGGACTCAAGCTGAGGCCTCACCAGTGCAAAGCAGAGCAGGAGAATCATCTACCTTGATCAGCTGCCAATGCTGTGCCTGATGCACCCCAGATATTAAAAGTTTTTTATTAAATCTAAGAAAATTAATCAAAGGATGAAAAGGTCAAAAATTACATTGAGTATACTGAATATAAATTCTAAAAAGTCTTTCTAAATTTATTTATATTGTCAACTGATCAGAGTTAATTTTAGGTAACATACTGTATTTGCACTCCTAACATATGTCAAAAAGTCTACAGAATTTTAACTTTGCTTTGCTATTTAGCAATCTATAAAACAATGAGTTTGTGTTACAGGAATGTTCCCACTGTTCTTCTTGCTCAGTACAGGTATGCAATGAGTAAAAATACCTTTTTTTTTCCTCCTCTTTATTGTTGGTGGTTTGTTCTTTTGAGATGTCTTTCAGCATTGAGTCTAGCAGACTAAGATAAGAGTGATAACTGAGATTTGTTCTCTCCTTTTGGCAAAACAGGGTTCTGAAGCATAAAGTCTGTGTAAAAGCTTTTAAAAAATGAAGAAATCATGATAATTTCTCCAGGAAAACACCCATACATGGTGAAGTGGGTTTACAATAAAAGTAAAGAGGCATCAGCAAGTGTGTCTCTCCAAAGAGCTCCTATTTCCCTGCTTTCTCTCCTTTTCATGTTAGGCACAGCTTATTGTCATGTTGACCCATATTTCATGGTAACTGGGGTTGCATGATAGGAGAGAAGCTGTAGCACTCAGCAGGCGGAGACACCTCAGGTGTCCATGAGATCATGCAGAAGGTACTCCCTCATCATATCTTTTGATTTCATGGCTGTACAGTTTCCCTGCCACTCCCATCTCCTCTAGGAGAGAATTAATGAAGAACATATCTGTAAGAAATCATCAGTGTGGAAATTTAAGTACAGTGCATTGCTGGAGGTAGACTCAATGAACTTACAGGTACATTCTGCTCCTTTTTCTTATAATGAGCAAATTTCTTCCAAATTGCCTGGGAATTGAAATATAGCAAATGTTACCTGAGAGTGCTATCAGTACAATTTTGTGAGCTAACTTGAGATAACTTGAAGATGAGTGAATCAGGTCTTATTGTCTTATGGATACAGGCATTGTCCTCACAACATCGCTCTAAGTATGGCAATCTCTCTTCCTACAAGGCAAAATAATAACATTTGGCCATATAATTACTTAACTCCAAAAAAAAAAAAAATCAGTTATTTTTCATAGGGTTTTTTTCTCATGATTTTAACTTTTTAAATATAGTATTTACAAAAATGCATTGCCAGTTTTAATGCAGATAATGACAGTAAGACTGCTGAAGTAAAACATATATTAAAAAACCTGTTTAACTTTGGTAAAATAATCTGGTGTCCTTGTTCTGGCCAAGAGAGGGTTAATTTTGCCCTAGCAAGGAGGGGAAACATGGCTAGAATCCCGAGGTTATTCTATAACATCATTTCCAGGGGTGGAAGAGGGAGAATGGAATCTCTGCTGGGGAGAAGGGGTTCCTTCTTGTCAAGTAACCATGGCAGATGGAGCTGTCTGGTACTGTCTGTTATTGAGAGGTTTCCATGCAAATAATTTGTTTCTTGTACCCTCTGTTTCCAGTAAATTGTTCTAATCTCAACCCATGATCTTTGCCTTTTGTGCCTTTAATTCTTCTCTCCCTCCTGCTTCGGGGAGGAGGGAGAGAGGAAAGTGGGGGAACAACTGAGCAGCACATGGTTTGGAGAGTCTCAGTGGGAGCACTAAACTGGGGAGTACTATTCCTAAACCATGACGTCTGGATATAAGTATACAGATAATATGGAAAGGAGACAAAAACGCACATACAAAAGTAAGTTGGGCTTAATTATTTCAGAAATTATTGTTCAGTATTTAGAATTAAACAAAGTTCCAAAAGTAATATAGCAGAAAATTAATGTTTTATTTTTCATAATTACTTATTTTAGTCTGAGTGAATCTCTGAACAGACTTCCAATGTAAGGTTCACCTCACCCAAGCTAAGGTGCCTGCAGGGAAAATGGCAGTGTCTGAGGTCATCACCTTAAACATCCTTTGTAATCAACAGGGAAAAAAACCTAAAACAAAACAATTTTTTAGTTTTGGTTCATCTGACCAGTGTGAGATACTTACTTTAGAATGAGATCAGCCATATTCTAATGAAGATTGATTTTTTTTGTCCCCACTCTAAAGGAAAATTAAGATGATGACCTTGCATTAGATGTATGTAGAGCAGATATCTCCTTTTAGTCATATGAATCGTGTTACTTCACGGTTTTGCTCACAGTTTTGCCGGCATTTCTAATGTATTAAAAGGAATTTAAATAATCTGTTTATTCTTAATTTTATTGTTTTCCTTTTGAATTTATTATACTTACAAGAATGTTGGTAGATATGTTTGGTAGAAGAAAAGTGCAAAAGACAATCCCATGTTTAGGACACAGGAATCTCACCAGTTTTGTGAAGACAAAGAGAATGCTCCCACATGGATATGGTAGTGGATAATTATCTATCATGTGGATTTTATAGTTTTTTGCCAGGCATCTGTTGTTAGCTGCAGTGAAGTGACAAGATGCAATAAAGATGTCACTTGAGTGTGAGCCAGGGCACTCCAGTTGTACATTTAATATCTGACTATTGTCACTTTTGCTACCTGAACACAAGCCACTGCATTTAACCTCTCCGATCCTAATTTTTTTTGTTGTTTTCGTTTTTTTCACTGTTCTTCACAGTTCACAGCGGAAAAGAGCTCTGCTCTAGGTTTAGGCCTTTATGTACCACAGAAATAATAATTAAACATAGTACATTGTATTAAAAACTTTTCTATAGAATATTTAGCTTATGGGATTGCCCTCTAAGATGAGTCTTCCAGCAGCTACAACATTAGAAACATAAGCCCCAGGTGCAGAAAATGTGTTGTGCTAAATGAGCCAGTGGTCTAATCAAAAGAACTCTGGATCTATTAAAGAGAAAATCTGTTAATGACAAGACCCTAGTGTAAATGAGGTCACTTCACCAGCCTTGAATGGTATAAAGTAGAAATCAATTTCATTTAGAGAATAATAAAATATAGAGGAACCTCATTCTTTCATTAAAAATGTACTCTTACAAATTGGGATTACATTTTCTTTTGAGGTGAACTCTCACAGCATAAAAGTGAGCAGAAAAATGAAGTGTTGGAGATATTTTTAATATTTATAATGTTTTAAATTTGATACCATTTACAGACAACTCGTTAAGAAAGAGCATATGCAAAACAAGGATATTTCTGAAATGGAGCAGTTCAGAACAGGGAGTTTAGTTCAATTTCTCCTTTGCTTTTTGTATTCATGACTTTAAATATTGCAGGGCTCATTCTGCTGAATCAGCTCTTACAGAAGCATCATTGTTCTTGGAGACTGACATAGGTTACAGACTGCTTAAGAAATGTGAATTAGGTGCACTGGTGCATAGGAATGAGCAGAAGAACTTGAAAGATTTTTTTTTTATTATTTTATCCAATCAACTCTGCCTGTCTCTGTAGTACCTATATCCAGATTAGCCCCAAGCTTCAAAGAGCTTTTAACAAAGCTTCAAAGTAGGCAATTTATACATCATTATTACCCTATTTTGAAAGTAAACCTCTTTCTTCAGAGTGAAAATATTCTTTAAAAAGGGATTGAAATCCAAAATAAAATTCCAAGAAATATAATTAAATGAGGAAAACCTGATATCTCTATCGTAGTATTTTTTTGTCTTTATGCTACTGACACATTGTACTTTGCATTTCTTTTCAGGGCCATTTTGTCATATCACAGAAAGTATGAGGTGCATGTTCCATATAGGTCTGCAGATCATTTTAAGAGGTCACTATATAGTTTCAAGTGTTCATTTCCATGCAAAAAAAAGGGAACAATTAAGGTGAAAGAAGCTGATATAACATAGTTTGTACGGCTATAGGACAAGTATTCTGCTGTGCAGATTAAGTGGGTCACTGCATGATATTTCTAAGAGACTAAAAATTACTGCAGAGAAGACAGACTTACAGGTTGTCCACTGCTCCCCTCCTTATGGTTCACAGATCAGTGAAAATCAGCATTCATGCTGCATTCCCAGGACTCCTTCTTAAAAGTCCATGTTTTACAATATTCTGATAAAAAAGCAAGTCATATGAATATCCATGCTGTGTCTGCGTTTCAACAGACTGAGACATGACTAACGGGTGATGTTAGACACTTTCAACCTTATGGTGCTATTCAGTGGAATTCAGTATTCAGGAGGCAAAGTGCATTTTTCTACAATTATCAATGTCTGTGTGGTTCCAAATACACCAGTATTTCCAAATCATAATGTGTCTGTTGCAGATGGACTGTTAGTCAAATAACCTGGCATCTGTACCAGTACAACATAACTGTCTGAATGAGGATGTACCAATTGAGATTCTTCATCAAGTGACCTGGCTGGTACAATACTGATATAACCCTTTATTACCTGCTGATGATAGGGGGTGTATTAGAGGTATCTTAACATTCTGACTAGAGAGAGCTGCAATTTTCTGAACATGTGTTTATTTATTTAAATGGGATTGACCAACATTCTGAGTACATATTCAAAATTTAAATGTAAACATTTAAAAATGCAGCATGTCTACACTTTGGAAAAATATTAGTACTTCAGTGGACCATAGGGAAACTGAACTACAACAAATCAACTTAAGACCCCTTAAATGGCAAATGAGAGTACGCATGGAGGAGCTTGATGTAGTTAAACTAATTGACTTTAAATTTATTTCTCTAAAAAATTCAGATTAATTTGACTGGCAGTCCTCCATGAATCAAATATATTTTAGGGTGGCATGAAAGGTATAATTATAGAATGATACAAGAGTCTAGATTGGAAATGACCTCTGGATACCCTCTGTGGAAAACAGGGTCCTAGTCTAGGCTAACTATGGCTTTGTCAAGCTGTCTTTAGTGTTTCTAGTAAGGGAAAGGTCTGAGCAGACTAATGTTTAACTGGCCTCAAGATTTTTTCCCTTACATCTAAATGCAATTCCCCTTAATTGACTCATGCCTGCTATCTCTTCTCAGTTCACTTTGCACCGTTTTGAAAGGAATACCTCCATCTCCTCTATTACTATAATTCAGGAGATGGAAAACTGTGATTACATCCCTCCTGAATATTTTCTTCCCTCAGCTGAAAAAAAAACCCAGTTCCTTTCTCATTTCTTCATACATCAAACTCTCCAGTGCTCCAATCATCTTGAGGCTCCTCCTCTGAGCCCTCGCTGTTCAGTCTGTATTTTGCTTGGGAGGGTACCAAAACTGGGCACAGTATGCCTCACGTGACAAGCCCTGAGTGAAGTGAAACAATCAGGTCCCTTGTGGTGCAGTTGTTAGCGTGATCACTGAAACGGTTTGTCATCGCTGCAAAGACACACTGCTAACTCATATTCAGTTCACTGTTCATCAGTAGCCCCAGATCTTTTCTAGCAGAGTTGCTCTCCAACCAGTCAGTCCCCAGTCTGTACTACAGACTGAATTATTCCATCTCTGCTGCAAGATTCCACATTTTACTTTGTTAAATTTTGCACTTATTTTGGTCTGATTTTCTAAACTGTTAAGGACTCTGCATTTTCCTTTTCCATCCAGTGTTATCTATCTCCTCTTCCAATGTGGTGTCAGTTGCAAAGTTGGTGATAGTGTAGTCAATGCCATCACCTAGGTTGTTTTTAAAGACCCTGAGGAAACTCACTCATGACCAGCTGACAATTTGACTCTAAGATATTGACGACCTTTTGAGTTCAGAACTGGAGACAGTTTTCCACCCATCTTCAGACTGATTTGTCCAGGTTATGTCTAGTCAGCTTCAAAAAGTATGTGAGAGATCATGTCAGACATCCTGCAGAGGTCAAGGTGCATGGATATCCATTGTTTTCCTCCATTAACCAAGGAAGTCATTTCATCATAAATGGCAGTCACCCTGGCTCTGTCCAATTTAGTCTTGGTAAACCTGTGTTGGCACCTCCTAATCTTCTTCTTGTCTTTCATTTGTGTGGACAAATTTTCCACATGGATTAGTTCTATAATTTTCCCAGGAATGGTCAGGTTTTTTCTTAAACTTTTTTGTTGCTGTTGATGGACATATCTGACTATTTTTTTTTATCATCTGTGATCTTCAATCTCCATGAACTTCCAAATTTGACAGAGGAGATTTGCAATAGTATCTTCCGATGTCTTGAGCTTCATCTTATCAGGTCCCAAAAATCCCTTTCTGTACAATCGCTACAGATGGCCCTTAGCTCAATCCTCCCTTGCTGTCAGTGACTAACCATTTGCTTTTACATTTCATCTTGGAAGAGAGACTTGAGAGCTGACACCATCCTTAAAGATTGAGGAGAAAACATGACTGAGTACGTCTGTGCCATTTCTAAGTTGCCAGCTCCATTCAGTAGCAGTCTGTGTCTTCCTTCTCAGGAAGGAGTGGAAGTACTGTCCTTTCACTCAGTACTACCCAACCTAGAGAAGTCTCTCTTTCTAGTTTGAATTCACGCTGAACTTTTGGCTTCCTAACATTGTCTCTCAAGCTCAGATAATACATTTTACATTCCTCTTTGGGCATATGCCCACTTTCACATCTATCACATAATTCTTTTTTTACATTTGAGCTCTTTGAGTACTATCTGCTTAACAAGAAGTCTGGTTTATTTCTATTTCTAGGCCTGTTCCTTTTTTCTTTACTTTTTGTTCTTCTCCTCCACTCGCCCTTCCCCCATTTAGGGGGATGGACAGCTTTGAGCAGGCTGCCTCTGAAAATTTCTCAGCAATTTTGCCCACCAAGACAGACTCCCATGGGAGTCCTAACAGTTCCCTAAGCAAAAACTCTCCTAGCAATTCAAAACTATACTTCTGAAATCTAAGGTGTTTATTTTGTTACTATAATTGTGAGTGAAAACTATAAAGTGAGGAGTAGGACGAAGATTGTATATTGGTATAACTGTGTGTTTGTGTGTATTTGTGAGATTTAAAGTAATTTTGTAGTTTGTGGTGTTACACACACACTATACATACTAATCACAAGTATTTACCATTACTTCTGAACTCAAGTGCCTCAAAATTTTATTACAAAAGAAAAAAAACTCTCTCTGCAAACTAATTGATGTGTTTCTTTGCTTCTTCTGCCCAATCCATATAATTTTGGCTGGGTTTTTTTTGTTTAGAACATAGAGTATCCAAAGGTCAAAATATTTTCCTGTTACTAACAATATCTAATAAAGGAAACAATAAAGAACGTTCTCATGGGAAGGACAACAAAGAAATAGTTTCCACATGGAATTTTCAAAACAGTCTCTTTACATAGCAGTAAAAGCTTGGGTAGTATAATGTAAATTGGAAAAATTCATGGAGAAGTTCAGCTCACTATGGGACAAGTGACTGTGAATGACATGCATTTCACCTCACTTGACTCGTTTACAAGTCATATAGTCCAAGTCAGATGTTTATGCTTTCCATGTAATCAATAGAAAGAAAGAAGGAATGAGGCATCCAGAGAGTGAATTATTCATTTTTAAATAGATATTTATTAAATCCACGATAAATGTGTCTCTGGAGATGCTTCTCTCTTTAATGTCTGTGGAAGAAATTTAGATGAATAGCAGAGATGTCTAATTTAAAGGTATTTAAAATGAGGTTATATGAATTTCATTACCTGTGTGAGCTCTTCGTGCATAAATATGTTGTATGAAAGACTTATAAACTGTTTCCTAATACACCTGAATATTATCAATTGGCACGCTGAAGGAATCCATGCAAAGAGCAATATGATGCTGATTCCTAGAAAACTTATTTTTTCCAGAGAAAGACTGGCCATTTAAGTGAACTAGACTGAACTGATAAATATTTTAAATTTAGATTGTTAGAATTAGTATAAGACATTATATGCATGTACATTCCCCAATGTATTTTCAAATTAATTTCAGATTAGAAATCCTTTTTCTATATGGAAATTATATTGTTCAGACCACTTTATCTTATCTTTGCTTTTGATAGTTGTAATCACTCACTTGACCTTGGAATTTTCATAATGTTCTACGAACAATAGAAAAAAAACCAAAAAAGCAGCTAATGCAACTATTACCTGTATTCATCAGCCCATCTAGTTTGTCTTTTCATTCACTACACCAGTTCTCATACTTTTTTTAACGAATACTTTTAGTCTTACAATCCAGCATCTTTAGAATTTGATCTGTTTTGCTGCCATCTTATTAAATGCCCTTCCTTATCATTCACTATGTTGTCATACTCCACACTCCTATGTCCCAATTTTCCAAGTTGCTGCCTTTTAGCTAATTTCCCAATTGCATATTGGCTTTTTCAGAAAAAAAATTAACTATAATGCACAAAATTTAATGAAGGGGTTAATTGCTCTGGTAAAAGAAACAGGACAATTTGTTTACTTCTAAACTCACTAGATGTTAGAGCCCTATCTCTTCTATAAAACTATTTAGTTATTATTGTGTATGTAATTAAAATATGCAAATAAAGCCACAGGTAGATCACTTGGTTACTTGTCAGTGTCCAACCAAGCAGTAGAAAGCTTTCAGAGAAAATAGATATCTATATATATGTTCCAACACTTTCATCTGAAAGAAGAAATATATGTTACCAAAATCAAGAGGAGTTTTGGCAACACACTGCTTCCTAACTAGGCTTAGGTGTGTTTTCAGAAAATATGTGGTTTGGAAACACTCAGAGAGAGAAACGAACAGAAACAAAAAAAAACTTCTCTAAAAGTTTCACCCAGGAAAGAAGCAACATATCTTGCAAGCAGATAATATATGTTAACAAACAAAGTTCTACTCTTGCGTTCCCTATTAAATATTGAAGGCAGAACACTGCTGTTCTGCTGCATATTTGGAACTGGACTGTGGACGTGATGACCTGAAATAATGCTCAAGCGATTTTTTTTCAAGGAAATGATAGGAAAAGGATCTTAAAAAGTATTCCTTGAGCCCCAAAAATATGCAATGGCAGAAAAGGTGTGACTCTATCATTAAAGAGAAAAAATAAATGTTGCTAATGCTCAGATTTCATGTTTTTTATTCTAAGAATCAGCTCCACAAACATAGTTAAAAAAATCTCATTATTATTCGTTTATCTAAACTATTTCAGCAAACCACACCTCCTAATCCAAAATGCAGATCATACTGACTTTTGATTTATCTTCTTTAAAAAAATGTCAATATAGGCAAATACACTCTGAGAATCTAATTTCAGGCATTAGCGACACCTTCTCATTGTGTATGAATGGTCTCAGATAGCAGAAAGTCACAGTTGGATTTAATGAATTCCATTTAATGTGTAATCTTTTTTAACAGAAATACAGTACTATACATGAAATATATTCAAATTGTTCAGGTAACCTGGGTAATTCTTTAAGTCAAATAAAATGCAATAACAGTGGGAAAAAAATTTGTCTCTTGCAAAGAAGCAAGGAAGATGTTTTTCATTAAACATTTGCTGGATTACTGAAATCTATGCTCTACAGATCTGCTACCATGACAAAAGACAATAGTTTTTGTAGGGGTGTTAACTTCTGTTAATTTTCTTTACACTACTTCATGTAAGTAGTCTGTAGTATCTCGCACTTCAGTGACCCATGGATATGAGGCATGCAGTTTATTTCAAATATAGCCTTGGGCAGTCATGAAAAATGGTGCAAAATTTCATGTTTCATTCTGGTATAAAATACTTCTATTCTAACTTAGACAGGTATGAAAAGTTGTGTACTTTTTAACTACCTGACCTTTTCTACAAAGTTTTGGCTGGAATCTTAACTGTCACAAATATGTGTTCTCCAAATGATCTTAATTAGCAGGTAGTTGATTCAATTGGTGTTTTAATCACTGGTGTATCCATTGATTTCTATTTTCCATGTTGGATATGAATTTTCTTGTTCCACTGGGCACTTTAATTTCATTTTTTCTTGTGGCTGTAGTATTGGATGCTGTATCATAGAAGGCACCAGCAACAGACAATGAGCCATACACCAAGGCCCCTGTAGCCAGAGTTAAATGAACTACCTTGCTATTCTTAAACTGTTGCTTTTCTAACTATGAAATTATAAAGTGTTTTGCAGTCAATATCCACACTCTTTACCATTTTATTTTTCTACTCATCAGTAATCTGAAATAAATAGGGATACTGAAGTATTGTTCAGACAACAAACCCTGATGATTTTTGCTTTGGTGAAAGGGTTTTTTTGATTCCTATTTCAGTTTTTTCTGTATTGGTTGGTTTCCAAGGCAATATTACTCTATTTTCAACCTTGTTCTCATAAACGTTCAGAGAAAAATAGAATTTTGGCACATGGAATATGTTGAAAAGTATTTGATCTCACATATCAGCATCATTGCTGTTGTAATTCTCTTATTCCCCTGACCCTCACAACTGCCTAACTGTCTTAAAATTAGCACTTGTCACATCTTATGGCAAAAGTTAGTGCTTTTGCATACTATTTCTTTTATCAGGATTATAATAATGTACTCATTTATAAGAGCAGATAGCTTCCATTCCATTCCCTCTATTGTTATTAAACTCTCCTTTTCAGGCCAGTAGCTGTGGTCGTTCTTCACAAAACTGTGAAGAACAAAGCCAGGCAAGAGCATATGCTTTCAAGCTCTATGACTGGGCGTATCACAATATGCAAAAATTGTTAAGGTATTCATCTTTAGATCACTGATTACCCATTTTTCCTACTTATGTGTTTAAATATTTATTTATCTATCCATTTTATGTGGTTTTGAAATAAAAATATTACATAGTTGAGAGTTGAGAACTCGATCTCATCTTCCTTAATTTTCTTTTTTCCCCTTCATTATCAGCAGTTTGCCAATCAATTAATTTTCATTTAAACATGTTGGATAGTCATTATAAGATCTTTCTAAGATGAACATTATCATACAAAGTGAATCAATATTGTCTTGGTTGTACAGAAGTGATTAGATTAGTAAATTATTTACTGAAAGTCATAAATAAATTCTGCATTCTGTTTTTGCTTACCAAAATAAACACCTAATGTACAAAACCATGTTGTTCTACCACAAAAGATATCATTTCATGCTGTAAAGAGTAATATCACTGCAATTTTTGCACTTTAGCACAGAGAACAGAATTCTATTTTCTCTGTATTTAAAATAGCTCAAATGAGTACATCCAAGGCAGCATCAAATGAAATATATATAATATTTAATTTTTAAAAATCAAGCTCAAATGTTACTTATTTAAATACACCCCCCCAAAAAACAAACAAACAAACAAACAAACAAAAAAAAAACACTAAAACCAAAAAAAAACCACCAAACCTTTTCTAAATAAATCTCTGATTATAAAAAACTCTGCCATAAGATCTGTGGCTACATTCATTTGCAAGGATAAAAATGTTTTATCCAGATTATCTACTTCAAATGAGTCTCTCTCTGTGAGATATAAAACCATACTTTATCTGCAGAAGTCATGAACAGCCTCTGGAGGCTAAGTCAACTGCTTGTGATATTTTACCATAGTTTTAATTTAAAGCGATTTTGGTGGTGTTACATCTGCATTAGACTAATGAAGATGGTCATTTATCAATGATAAGAAACTGAAAGAGTGAGAGAAATAGGAAGATGTCAAATAATTAGTGTTAAGAATATCCTAAGGAGATGATGCCTTATTGCATAAATAACATCAAATTGCTTTATGTTCCTTACTAATCTTAGAACAGTTTAAGAGTTTGACCTTGTCTCTTCTTGAAAGATGGCTTCTACATACCTGCCTCTAGTTTTCAGAATCTAGGCATGTCTTCTTGTAGGCCAATGATGTTACCTTTTTTCATTACTGTTTTTAAGTCAATTACAGACATCAGCTGCCTGCTTGTAATTGATTTCTTTAGACTTTGAATGAGATCCTGTCAAGCTGAAATGGCTATTTAGGGTTTAATGAATGAGTCAGTAAGGAATATAGGCCACCAACAACAAATACACTGTGTGAAGTCTGTGGCAGACAGCTCTGCATCTCAAACCCTTGTAGTGCTACTTCACTTTCTAACTTGTGTGGCTCAACAACAAGACACTCAGTAGCATTTTTGATAGAGCTGTAGGTCTGCTTGGAGAAATAGAACACTTGCTAGTTTTCCCACATCCCCAATTTTCTGGCAGCATGGTTAAATACCTTGGTTAAAGAATGCCTTGGAGTCATCCAACTACCTGAAATAACATGCATATCACACCACATTAAGGTAAAACTAAAAGATAAACCGAAGCCCTTATTGATAACCTGCAAAATGGTAATATGTCTAAAACCAGTTGTATACGAAATAGATAAAGAAATAAAACTCTTGTTGTTCAGTTTACATTGTGACTGTACCAGAAAAGTCTTCCATTCCCTCATGTTTTGACTTTCCTATCCTGACAAGAAAACGTCTCAAGATTTTGTTATACCCTCTTCCTGTGTTTGGGAGAACATTAGCCTTTAGAGACAGCTCCTCTTCTGGGATATTTGAGAGTATAGTTAGGATAGTTTCAAAACAGCTGCTGGTGAACTGCTCTACATCAACAGAAAAATAGGCCTTTTGGGTTTCTTTTTTTAAGATGAAGAACCGTACAGAGGCACAGCAGCATTTAGGAGGACAATAGGGATGGACAGAAGTGAAAGGTAAATCACCAAAGTATCTTTAACCAATAAAGAATTACATTAGCATTTCTGGAATGCTTAATGGATTTTTTTTAACATTAAATTACTTTTTAAAAGAGATACCACTCACTTTAATTTTTTTTGCAGTAAATAGAAAGAAAAGTAATAATTCATCTCAAACAAATCTCTTATTTGGGAGGACATTAAAGTTCACAGATTGGAAAGAAAGAAATAAGTCAGAGTCCTGAACAAGTAAAAAAGAGTTCAGTTATGCAATATGTGAGTATTCTGTGAACTGCTGGAGTTTCTTATCTCTCCTTGAATATACAGATTCATATGAAATTGCAAAACATTAGAGAATTGAACAAAAAGGCACAAGTGAAGAATGAGGAAGGAGAACATTTTATTAAAAATGAAATAGAAATTCAATTTCCAACTTTTCCACTATATTTTATTTTTGGTTTTATCTTCCACAGCAGAAGGAGGTATGCACAAACCCTATTAAACTATTCACATCTACATATTTAAATTCAAAATTAATGAATCATAATTGTGCTGCAGTAATCCACTTTACGACATGATTGACACTTAAAAAGCTATGTTCTGATTAGTTATTTGGTGCTTTGGATTATATTATAGCTATTCACCAACTTTCAGCAATGTGTCTTTGTAACATAATCATTACTAACTTCATGACAATCCTAGAGCTATGAAGAATAAAGTAAATGGTTGCAGTAAGTAATTATTGCTTCTTCTGTTTGTGTCCTTCCCATCTCAGTATTTAGCTTCTAGATAATTCTTTTCTACTTCAGTTCCATTTTTTCATTTTGCTTTTTCATCCTTTGAATCTTCAACTTCCCACAACCCATGCCTGATAAAAACTAAATTCTGTACAAAACAACACAGTCTGACTACATATAAGTTGCATTATTTTTTTTCTCACACAGGCTAAAGTTAGAAAAATTCGAAAACCACATAATCCTTGAGGTTGAAAAGGACCTCTGCAGTTCATCTTGTTCAAACCCCCTATTCAAGCTAGGCCACCTAGAGACAGTGGCCTCAGACTATGTCCAGACAGTTTTTGAAAATCTCCAAGGATGGAGACTGCATAACCGCTCTGAGCAATCTGTGCCAGTGTTCAGTGCTGAAACTCGCACCAAATCATGTGAAGGTCTGATACGCTACATGCATTCCACAGGCATAATTATTATCAGAAGGCTTACATGTTTAACAGTACTACAGATATAAAAAATAACATGGAATCCATTTCCTACCAATGACATGGGATGTATTAGGCTAGGCTCCCGTCCTTTGAGAAGGGCATAGGATTTGTGACCTGAACGTCAGATGGCCGTAGGAACATGAGGGATAAACTTTCTTTTTGTAATTGAAAAAGCAATGATTTTTAGTGCCAAATTATTATACAAGTTATAAATTGTGTATATTTACAGGTATCAATATAAACTTTCTTTAGACTCATATAGAACTTTTAATAGGAAAAAAACATTCCTGATTAGACTATGGGTTAGCCCAATGAGTAACTGTAAATTAAGGGACAATGATTGTGGGAAAAAAAATTATTCATTGAATTATACAATGCAGATAATTTCCTTGCTGAAAATGTAGGTGGATGAAGAAATCTTTCATGCTTGTCAGTGGAAATGAGGTGGGTAAGCCATTTATTTATTTATTTATTTATTTATTTATAAAGAGCGTGAGTGGGAGTAGAGAGAGGTGGAGGGCATTCAGAGCAAAATCAATTGCTCTGACCACCAAATAGCCAAATCTAACAGTGGCAATACTGTTCAGGGAAATTATGTAGAGCAAAGACAGCAATGTCTGGAAGTGAAATTTTAAGTGCAATTATTATTTTGGTATGTTTCTCTTACGCTAACTCCAGGTGCCTGCTTGAGGCCACTTAGCATTAGTCTGGGAGTGACCCTGATTTCCTGGGGGCTGCCGCTCGCAGCTTCCACAAATGCAGGGCGTCCTCTGGCAGCTCTTTAAGTGCTGGCTCCTCTGGGTGAGAGAGAGCCCCAGGTCGATGTTGTGGGCATAGACGAGAATAAAGGCCAGAGAGAAGGGCCCTGGTGTGATTTCCAGCTCTTTTATTTCCTGGGGAGAGGCATCAGGGAAGGCAGGAGAGGATCCGGTGTCCAGGAGAGGTGGTGCGAGGGTCCAGGGCCTGGGAGAGGCAGCGCGAGAATCGGGAAGAGCTGAAGGCTTCAGGGACCAGAGACGTTAGGCAGGGGGACAGCAGGGGATTTATCGGGATACAAGCAGAGGAGAGTAAGCAGTTGGGGTACAAGGATTTACATGGAACCAATCAAGAACTGAACAGCAATGAAGTTTCTAGAACTTAACCTTATAGAGAACATTAGGTAAAAGCATAATTAACCAGTAAACTGAAACATAGTACGGAAGTTGCGAGGGATGCTGGGGGTGAGCCAGAAAGCTCAACCTGAGCAGGGAGAGTGACTCAGATGGTGGCAACCTCAGGCTGAATCCACCAGTCCTGAGCCTGTGGGTCTGTGGTTTTTGCCACATATGCTGCCACATTTCTCTTGCAATTTTTGTTTCTTATATTTGTAACTCAGCAGGATTAATTTACTCCTCCTCTAGATGTTTATTACATAGTTTATATATGAGCTAATATTTCTGGCAGCACTTTATAATCAATGAAGTAAAAAAAATGAGGAAAAATTTAACTCATCCTACTTCAGCTGTCTGAATTAGGTCAGAGGAATCGTTCACTAGAAATGTCTGTTTCTCTGGAGAGTAGCAACCAGGGTAATTTTAGATATCTACACTGCTGTCATTGTTTAACCCCAGCCAGCAACTCATCCCCACACAGCCGCTTGCTCACTCTCCCTACAGTGGGATGGGGAAGAGAAACAGAAGGGTAAAAGTGAGAAAATTCATGGGTTGAGATAAAGGCAGTTCAATAGGTAAAGCAAAAGTTGCATGTTCAAGCAAAAAAAGACCAGGAATTTATTCACAACTTCCCACGGGCAGGCAGGTGTTCAGCCATCTCTAGGAAAACAAGGTTCCATCACACATAATGGGTACTTGAGAAGAAATATGCGATCACTTCCAATGTATTCCCTTTCTTTCTCCTTACCCCAACTTTATCTGAACATGGTAACATATAGTATAGAATATACCTTTGGTCAGTTTGGTTTGGCTGCCCCAACTGTGTCTCTTCACAACTCCTTGTGCACACCCAGCCTACTCTCTGGTGGGGTAGGGTGTGAAGCAGAAAACCCCTTGCCTCTGGGTAAGCACTGCTCCATTATAAAAAAAATATCTGCCTTATCAACAAGTTTCCAGCAGAAAGCCAAAACAACCCCATACAAGCTACTATAAAGAAAACTGACTCTATCACAACCAAATCCAGGACAACGGTTGATATCAAAATGTATGTGAGATGGATGTCTCACATACTAAATAAAGCTCACACTAAATAAAGCTTCTTTTCTGTTTCGCTGCTACATGTGTGTGGTGCCATTAGTCAATAAAAAGAAGGATGTCCTAAGTGACCTGACCCTATTTACATAATTCAAAGAGCTGGAGTATACCTCCTGCCTGCCTGCAGTGTGCAGTCATGTGTTAAATCTTTCAAGATCACTCTCCATCTAAACCATGGCTTTTTTATGAAGCTTTGAAGACAGCAGAGATACCACTGAGACTCTTGACAAATGCTGCTATAATATTTCATATTTAATGTGTTAGATTTCTTAACTGGTGATGTAAAATAAAAATGCAGGATCATTATTAGTCAAGTCCTATATTGTCAGGATTTACAATACAAGGTATGGTAAACTGTAATAACAGCCTTCTTATTATATCTAAGTTTAAAGAAAAAACAACTGACAGAAGCTACCGATCAATCTTTGTTTGTATAGTTAAATCTTTCAAGTTCACTTTCATAATGTGATGTACCTATGACTGAAGCAGAAACTGCCTCAGGGCTTCCTCATAAAAGCGAAAATCTTGATAGATAAAAACTTACCAAAAGCTCTCAAGAATTCAATTCATCTCTTCCTCTAATAATGCTAAATAGTCAGCTGTTCCTAACTGAAGAAGAATAGAATTCATACTGAAAATTTCTGAACATATAGGTTTTGCTTCTCAAGCAATGCTTTAGACTTTCTTTAAATTGCTTGCTAGTCTGATAGCAAGAAAGAGCTGATCATCTTTAATTAATTTCTGTTTTGTCTAGTCTATGTAGAGTTTTAATATCCTGGTTAATATTTTATAACATGTATTGAAACACAAAATTTCCCTGTGATTCTTGTGTCTAATTCTTGAAACTGTCTTGTTTTTTGTTAATTATCCCAGTTTATTCACCCCTGAAGGAATGCAGCATTGTCAAACATTTTTTTAAAAACTTTTTTGTTGTTAAATTACAAGCAAGCAAATATTAATTTGAAACCCAGCTCAAGCAAGTATCTAACACTTCAGACCATAGCAGCTGCAAGAAGACAGCAGAAACCAGAATCAACAAATCATACAACATTCTGCTTGCACTTCCCTTTCTCATGGCTGTAAGTGATAATTCTGCATCATTCAGCTGTGTGGGAGGAAGAGCAGATTTGGGATGATGAATAAAAGAGCTTTGTTCAGATCAGGAAATCTGTTATGGTAACTACTGTAAAATCATCACAGCTAAAAGAGTCATCACAAAATAAATTTGATTTGTATAAGTGTCTGGTGAAACATATGTAATGGGTTGGGTTTTGCTGTGATTTTTCATTGCGTTTGGTGGGAAATTTTTTTTAGCATTAGATATCATTTTCAGAGGAAAAAATCTCTAACATACAGTATGATAAAGTGTGTGATTGTACTTCACAACATAAGTAATATTTCAATAAAGACACAGAAAATTATAGTCAGTACATTTAGAAATCAATAACTCTTTGCATGCTTGACTTCAGTTGTCCTAAAGAATCTCCTCAAAAAGTAAATAATCAACAGTTTCTGAACATTCATAATCTTTTTTAAGTTTCCAGTTTAGTTTCTGTAAAGGATTTTCCATCTTTGGACATTTTGATCACTTTGTCTATATGTCTCTTGCAATAGATTCATTTTTATGGATGAATCCTTTTAGGTGAGAGCCATGGTCTAACTGCAGGCAGCAGCCATGGAGTTGTGTACATTTTGAGATTTTTGTATAAATATTATGAACTGTTCTTTCATTTGCACATTTCCTCATTTTCAGGGTGTGGTTCCTACTCTTCTCCAATGACATATGAAATTGCCTGACTCAAGGGCAAGAAAACTAAAAGAAAACAAACCTTTGCCTATCTAAATATCTTAACACAATATTAATAATATAAATGAAGTCAGTAAACATAAAAACACTCAGAAAAGACAAATTATTTTCTAGTCTTGAAGCCTATTATGGAATTTTGTAGTTTTGAAACAACTTCCTGTTGTACACAGCATGAAATTTAAAAATACGACCAAGTCAAAGTGACAGTTCTTGCATTTTGTCAGGCATAGAGGATGTGTGGAACTTTCTTATGCTGGTTAATTGTTAGATGTACATCTTAATTTTAATATACTTATGTATACTTGGTTCTGACAAATAGCCTGGTGAGAGTAAAACAGGAGCCAATGCTTGGATATTTTGGTATAAGGAGACATGAAAAATATTCCTTGATAATATACATTATCATATGCATTAGCATAACCTTCTTTCTGAGTCTTCAAAAGTTGCTGTTTTATTTTGTGTGAAGGAGAATATTTCACATCAAACAAACAATATCTGTTCATTTTGGAAAGAAGAACTTGGGGAAAAAAGATCAATTCAATGGCAATAGTATTCCAGTCAAGTCATCAATCAAAATTCAGTTATTCAGATATTCCCATCTGGTTGTTCATGTCTAGCAGCTTTACTGCTGGAAGCTGGAATGATCATCTGCAGTTGCTATTAAAACTGCTAGTCTAGTACAAAGTGTTCCTTATTTTACTTTAAAACTCCATTGCCAACCTGAGTTTCAGGCACTGGGGAGGTAAATAGCTATTTGTTTTCCAGCTATTAATTTTGTACTACTGCCCATCAAATATGGAAGGATAAAATAGAGTAATAATTACTATATTTTCTCATTGTTGCTTTTACCTTCATGGGGTTCAAAGGCCAAACTGTAGTTTATGTATGCACTCCATCCTGCTCTTGAGAACTAATGATTCTTCTGTGTGACAATTCAAGTAAAGAAATAGTAAAAAGTATGGTGGATTGCTGCTGGCATATGAATACATGAAGTGGATGTGTTCAGTAAAATGAATAAAGGTCTCAAAATTATTAATTATGCCACAGATGCTATTGCTTCAGAAAGAGAATAGCAAAACAGTGCATTAAAAACAACCATAGGACACTATTTTTGAGATATATTTGTGAATGTAAAAAGCTGTGTATGAAAAAAAAGCTCAGAAGGTGCATGAAGAAAAATTGATTAAGGGTTACAAAGGCCATTAGAGTGGCAATACGGTTTTGGGGAGGCATGTAATATGACTTCAAGACAAATAATTTGAGTCAGAAAAATGAGCTATTAGGAGGAGAAAAAGTTATGAATAGAATACCTAAAGGTATTTTGTGCAAGAAGGGTAGCAGGAAATCTGTGCTCTAAATATCACTATCTTGTCTCAGTTTAAGGATTTTAAAAACACTGGGAATGGTTAGCCACGAAGGCTTTGTGGAATTTCCATGGTGAAAATGGTCAAACCAAGCCAGAGAACACTGAACAACCCACTCTAACTTTGATGCCAGCCTGCTTTGAGCATGAGATCGGACTAGATGACCTACAGGAACTGCTTCCAATGTAAACTATTCTACTATACTGTGATTCAGCTTGTCACAGATTGTTCTGAAAAGCTTGGCAGGATAAAAGTTTTAAGAAATTAACATACTGTTCCCTGAAATAAATTTTTAAGAGTGTTTAAGTATATGGTGAACACATGACAGTTGAATAAGGATTTCGATTCTGTAAGAAATTTTCCTGTGCTCTTCCAACCACATAAAGGAGGAAAAAGCCAAAAGAACACTATCCCAAAAAAAGCAAAATTCTGAAAATAGCAGCACCAACAATAAGATTGTCCATAGTGAAAAAAAGTCTCATTCTGCAGAACCTTTGTTAACAATACTATAATGGTCTACTAAAATGTAATCTTTAAGTCCTTCTTTCAAAAAAACTTCTAAATACAAAATTGTGATTCTGTCACAGCATTCCTTTAAGGTGCATTCCATCCTAAAGTGAGGGCTATCTTACAGAAGTTTGAACCCTAAAATGACTGAATAACTCAGTTTTTCAGTCATCATCAGTCACAACTGTTTCTCTGTTAGTTTTCCAGTATAAGGTAAAATACTAAAATGTGTGTGCTAGAAAATCTGAATTTATATGGTAGCCCTGTAGGAATACACAGCAGGGCATTTAGTATAAAAGTACCAAACCATTATAAGTTATTGCTATACATTCTTAGAAGTTTAAATCTGCATGTATATACATATATATATATATATATATATATACACACATATATATATAAAACATGAAACAAAATGGATCACAGTAGAAATTTGCCTGAGACCCAGGGAACTACAAAGATTTAGGATCCTTGCACTTTCAGAAATGAGAGCTGAAAATCTTGATACACATTCCTTCTAAAAAACATACCTAGAAGTTCATAATTTAAGATATTACAAGATTTTTGTTTAACTTAAATGATAACTTGGAAGGCACTCTTGCATTTCACCATAGTAGATTTCAGATAATTGTTATTTATTTCTCTTATGTGAGTTTTAGGCATGTGCAACTAATATACTTGCAAATTTACCAAAGTAAGTTGAAATTATTTGCTTGGAAAACACTTGTTGACACAGGATATGCTTTTACAAAGCTATACATTTACAGCTCCATACAAATGCTATTAAATAACCACAAGAACAACAGCAAAACATTTCTACTTCTTGGTGACGGTACGGAACATTAAATGATATGGCCTTCAATGAAAAAGCTGGTAAATTTACAGCCAGTACCAGGGGATCTGCTGCAGTACGCTGATACAGCATGAACCCGCAGAGGTCTGGCCCTGCCTGCTCAGCAGGGCAGCCCCGGATCTGGGCTGTGCCTCCCTGCACAGGGGCAGCCCTGCTGGGGCTGCCTCTGCTGAAACGGAGCCCAGGTTGCTGTCCCCAGTGGGAACAGTGGCGCAGGGTCAAGGCCTGAGCTGGGACAGCTGGAGCATCTGCTGCCTCAGCACTGCCCGGGCTTGTCCCCCTTTGGCAGTCATGGCAGCAGGGAAACCTGGTGTTTCCGTGCGCACCTGGGGCCAGCCAGCTCCAGAGTGACGTGCCTGCGGACAGCGGTCCCACTGGGCTGGAGACCTGTCAGTCAAGCTGTGTCCCGCCCATCCTCTCGGTGATTGGCTTGGGTCAGCGTTCTGCCTCTGTTCCCTAGATTTTAAAAGTGCATTGCAGGTTCAGATGCGTGCCTTTTTTTCTCCTGTACGTGTTGGCATTAAACCCGGACTGTTGTATGGGAGAGGCCTCTCCATCTTTTTGTCTCTTTCATGCTTATACCACGAGGTGTGGGATCACCGCTCCAACACTCCTGCACTTTAGCCACCGTACTCCTGCGAAGAGGAGCTGGAAGCCATGCTGGTAGGTGCTGCTTACAGTCAACCTGGTGGGCTCTGCGCAGCATTTTAAACCCACATCCTAGCTGTGGCAGGGATCCACATATAGGTAATGAATGCTTTAAACAAGCATAGAAAGTGTAGTTCACTTAGGACTAATATAGGACTAATATACTGAATTTTATTGGCCTGTATTACTTAGAAGATTGATAGTATAATAGTTTCTTCTCTGTGGTTGTAGTCCAAAAATACCAAAATGTTAATTGCAAGAAAACAGATATTCTCTCCTTCATTATTGAATGCTTTGTCATACAGTATTTCATAATATAAGCCATCAGAGGGTAATGGGCTGTCCCTTTTTTTTTAAGAAGAAAAGATGAAGTTTTGCAGCTTGCAAAGTTACTTAAACAGCAAAAAAATCAGTTTTGTAAGAAATTCTACTGATTAATAAATTGTGCATTATATGTTTCAATCAGAGTGGAAAAATATATTCTTAGGGAAAAAACTCATTAGTAGTCACAATGTGTTCTGAGTTATATATTGTGTTGAAATCGGTCTGTCTCTAGCTTGTTATTAAAAACAGAAAAAGAGAGGAAGTAAGTAAAAAACAGTTTTCAAGTGCTAGCAGCTGCAAAAAGTGTATATTATCTCAAAGACTTTTAGACTGAAACAAAATTTCAGCCTTTCAGAGTGTTACATTGTCAGTCTGCTTTATGTAATGATAATCTGTAATGATTAAAACCTGAGAGGGATGTATGTTATCTTTTAGGTATGGGAACATGATTAATTTACCTTCAATCTCTCCAGATGAAACTAAAGAGCAGAATACTGTGAAACAGATATTTACCCGTAGATAGTAGCCTCCTACTGTCATTAAAACTCAGTGAATGAAATCTAGGCTTATTTTTATTTGAATAGCTTTTAGATGTGTACAATATGTAACGGTTAGATATTACCGTGTCTTTTATGTGAACTAGTCCTGTCTATGGTTGCTTTCTCTAGTGCTCAGTTGTGATTTCAGCTACAGGCTGTGATGCTGGTCCAGACCAGAACACCAACGTCTTCAGAATAAAGTCCAAATGTCCAGGTTCACCAAATTTGCTGTACACAATTTAGACAGTAGGAGGTAATGGACTCTCCTCTGTTATTCCATTCATCTTCTCCCTTTTGCAAGGCAAGATACCTTAGCCTTACAGTCCAATAAGAGTATTCCCAAGCCAGATAAAATGATGCGTTTTAAGTTCAAATTCTAGCTTCTATTAAGTTTCCTGTTGTGGTAGTTTGAGGGGGGTCTAGCTTTTTGGGTGTGGTAGGGACCAAAAGATGGCTCCTGTAAAGAGCTGCCAGAAGCTTCCACAGTTGTCTAGCCAGGGCCTATCTCTGATGGATGGGCTGTTATGCCACCGCTGGGCCAATTAGGAAGGAAAGTAACACCTCTGTGACAGCATATTTAAGATGCAAAGTCAGTAGTACGCGAGCACGCTCGATGGTAGCTAGAATCATGTAGCAATAGATATGTAGTTGTTAGGCAGAGGAAAGGAGTGCAGCATATAACAGAAACAGCAGATATGAACATCCACGAGGTTGGCCAAGAAGAAGGAGAGGAGGAGGAGGTCCTTTACTCATCGGAGCTGAGAAATTTTCGCAGCCTGTTGTAAGGACTGTAGTGTTTCCCTGCACGCTCCAAGAGTCCATGAAGGAGCCGAGATCCACCCTACGATGGAGCAAGAGGGAGTGAACTCCTACAGGAGGGACTTTAGTCTGGTGAGGGTTGACATAGACCCCTACCCTAAGTTTGGACTAGACTGGCCTTGGGAGGAAAAAAAGGAATGGGTGGCAGAACAGGCAGAGCCGGGCGGGCTGCCTGTCAAGAGGAGGAAGGTGATTTCTGCAGATTTGCCACAGTGCCTCTGAAAGCAAGGACCTGTTTTTCTTCCAGGAAGAAAACATCTGAGAAATGAACTGACTAATTAGAAACAAAAGAAAAACCGATCCTTCTTTCTCTCCAAGGAGAGAAGAGGGAGGGCTGTGGGCTGCTGGGGGGAGGAAGAACGAAGGAGAAAGAGTGTTTAAAATATGTTTCTTGCTTGCTCCTTTAACACTGTAATAAATTCATTTTATCACTTATGAGTACTGAGCCTGTTTAGCCTGTCTGTAATGAAGGAGTTTCCCTACCAGTATTTCTTATCACTGTTTAGTAACACATTTTTCCCCCTGTCCATGTGCAAAGAGGGAGGGAAGCGGCCTTTCATGGGTCCTTGGCCGTTGGCCAGGGAAAAATCACGACACCTGTTCATGTGCTCAACTTGTCTCACTAGCAAGAACTTCATATCTATTAACACTGGTAGCTCCTTTTTAATCTATCCAGAGCATTAAATTTTTGAATTAAGCCTTTGATTCCATTGTTCCTTTAACTTTTACTGTGGTGAAAATAACTCATGTTTTTAGACCTCATAATGAAAAAATCTGCTTATATACCTTGTGGTCTTTCTCAGTAGTTCCTTGCATGCAGAATCATTAAGCATATTCTTAGAATGAGTAGTGGTGTAGACAGATAATTTTTGCTTTTCTTTCTAGATGGGTATAAAGATGATGTGATTCTGGTAGGGCTGGGACATTCATAGCGACAACAGCCCACAGTTGTCTGTTCCTGTACACAGGATGAGGCATTGGAACTGTGAAAGAGTACCTAAGATATCTGAGTTATCTCAAGGGACTAAAATTGTGCTTTAAAATTTTTTTTCTCAAAGCGAAGTTGTCTGTTTTAAGAAAAATTTATGAGTGAAGAAAATTGGTGAAGCATATCACTATTAAATTCTAATAAGAATACAAACAGTTATCTACAAAACAAACTGGACTACTGCTCAAAATGGGTTAACTGAGATGAGTGATTGCGACAACTTCAAAACTAGAAGGGAGGAGTTGAGGCAAATTCGCATCAGGCAGCATAGCAATTATTTTGAATGTAGGAAAGAAATTAGAAACATTGCTGAGAAAGAAACATATTGCTAAGGGAAAAGGCTGTAGTTTAGATCATCTCAGTAGTGTTTCAGGCAGACTGATATTTAAAGTCTGGGGAGGTACTTCAAGCCAAGTACTTCAAATATTGTGCAATCAACAGTTTATTTTACCAACCAGGCCAGATGTGCTTTGGTAGAAAGTTTAGAACCTGGAAAACTTGCTTCAATCTGTCCTGCAGCTGTTGCAGTTTTTAAAGGGATGAACAGGCTGTAGCCAACTCAGAGGCAGCTAATTTTGACCCAAAAATGCAATGACAGCTTAATGTGCCAGCCATATCCATGTAGGTTTTGTAATAAAATAAACTATGTGCTTTGGAGTTTTTTAATTTGAATGAATTCAAAATAAAAATAAACTCTGGTATCTTTTGATTATAAGTGCCATTGAAGAAAAATAATGCCATGGGGACACATTTATCAAATTAATATCTCAAATACATCTCAAAAATAACTAAATTTTTGTTCAGAGATGCTCATAATTCCTCATATCTGATGTTTACTAGAAAGGTCAGATCACTTTTCTGAAGAAAAAAGAGCCTGCAGCATCAGCAGATAATGCAAAAAGCTCTGAGCCAAGACACCACTAAGGCAGCAAATGGTACAGGAGAACATGCCAAAGAATATGAACTTTCTAACAAAGTGCAGTCATCTTTTAAGTGATTCTGAATGTGTTAGAGTTGGGAATTCACATTCATACTACTATCCAAAATTACTTTTACCCTTGTGCCTTTCATTCAGATCACATCTCGTATTCTGAATGAAGTGATGGTCTGCTGCACAAACAGTGACAGCCATTGTGACAAACACAAGGAGGATTTGTACAGAAGTCTTTCAAAAAGAATCTGTTAAAAGGGCAAGACAGTATTAACTAACTGTGTAAGGAGAGGAAAGGGCAAAGGAAAAGAAAGAATTAATGAAACAAATTAAGGATGAATAAGGAAGTCTATCAAATTTGGGGAAGTTAATAATACATGAAAAATGCTCAAATGAAGATCAATACCAGCTACATGGAAAAAGAAACCAAAAACCCAGAATGACAAGAGGTAGCATTTTAGACAGTGTTCACCCCAAAAAATCCTGTAACTACAGAAATGAGAGAAAATAATCTATTTTTTAGGATCTTATACACTATTTGTATGCATGTGGGAATATAAGGGGAAAAGTACAGATGAAAAAATCAGTGGTTCTACCTTGCTGTTAAACTTGCTGTTAAGCTTCATCTGGTGATATGCATTAGACCCTGTTGTTCAGGAGTCGTACTGCCCACTTTACACTTTAGAAGAACTCAACTTTTCTGATTCTCATAGTCACTTGTCAGTTAATTCCATCTTACCGTTGGGTAGAGAATAGGAAAACAATTATAACCTTGTTTAAATCCTTATTCTGGTATGTGTCTTTATTGTAAAGGATCTAACCCTGATATTGACTATGGCCATATCTATACTGTTCTTACTTTCCGTTTCACTTTAATATTTCTATATATAGATGAGTGTATATTCTGTTTTTATTGTTTTGCTAATTTTTTTCCAGTAATGAATCCAACAATTCTCTTCTAAGTCATGGAAGTAGTTATACTAATTGTATTTTAAGGAGATGATCTCCAGGACTTGCCTTATTACCGAAAAGGAATAGCTGAGAAAAATTAAGAGTATTTTCACAGTTTACTGGTGGGAATTTTGGCACAAAGAGATGAAGAAAAACATTCAGAGTGATAATAGATAAACTTACACGCACATTAATTTGTTTTAGAAAATTCTATAGAAGGGTCTTTGAATAGATGGGAAGAGTACATCAAAGTGGTGAGCTTTTTTCTTCCTTTAGCTCAGATTATTACATACTTTTTATTTCAGTGGGTTTTTTTTTATATATATATAAAAGCCCCACCATTCAGTATCCAACAGAACATTATGGCACAAATATTCAGCTCTGAAATATCTAAAATTCATAAAGATTTTTAACTTAGAATAAGATATTTTGTGGTCATAATTTCAAAATGAACAGAAATGAGAAGAAAAATTTCTTTAACACTTAATTATATCAGTATAAAATATTTCTAGGATTGGTGCCTTAATCATAAATTTATCCTCTCTGTTTATTATAAAGTATTTTCATCTTGATTCTGATCACATTACACTTTAGTATTACTGTAGATGGAGCTGAGTTTTCAAAACTGTCCTCTGAAAAATACAAATTCTGTTTTCATCAAGTGAGTTTCAATTCTCTCCTTTTAGCAGTTTTCGGTTACAGAGAATCATTATTCATTATTTTCTCTCTTGTAACAACTCACAAATTGCTTCCTTGAGGCATGTTGATCATGCTTTCAATGATCAAATTCTTGAAGTTCTTATACTGACCTTTCACAAATGAATTAATCTTATTTTCAGGTACATCACTCTTTTTAAGATCAGAGAGGCTCCCAAGTTTTTAAAATGATCCTATGAATCATATATTTATTTGTAACTGTTTGTTTATTGGTAATATTTTTGGATCATTTTTCCTTTGACATAAAACTCCAGCATTTTGTTAAGGTTTCAGTAGCTCTTTCATAAGTTGCTCCATAGGAAACAGAAAGAAGGATCAAGCACAGTAAAAAAACCATACAAGTAAGACAAATTGGCAAAAAAGACAAAAGAAGCACCCAAAAAAAAAAAAAAAAAAGAAAAGGGAAAAAGAAAAATGGTTTAT
>VZRZ01007230.1:0-45624 GCA_013398175.1 Climacteris rufus
ATGGTCTCACTTGCACCTTAATTAGGGCGGATGCTTCTCTCCCTAATGGGATCGTAACACGTTCTCTGCCCAGCCTGTCTTCAGAGCAGAGGTGCTGCGGCTCTCTGAGGATCTCCATCTCTCTCCCCTGAACTCATTCAAACAGGTCCCCGTCCTTCTTATGCTGGGGCTCCCAGATATTCTCTGCCTAGCCTGTCTTCTTATATATTTGTCTCCTAGTAAAGTACTGTTATTCGCGTTTTCCATATCTTTTTCCTGAAAGCACCATGGTTTCAAGTTTATAATATTTTCGAGGGAAAGGGTCATATTTTCCCTTCCAGGAAGTTTCCTGTCTTCCTTGACAGGCAGCTCTCTTTCAAAACAAGAGACCAGCCCTTTTTGGAGCGCTAATTTTTTTTGAGCTGAGGAGAATCCCACAGTTACACAGTGGGATGAGAGCAGGGTGATGACCCTACTGTAGTGTAATCAATTTTGGAGCTAAAGGTGGTCCAAAAGCTGATTTAGCTGTGAACAGATGTCCAGAGTATGGATCTGATGTATCCAAAGCATTGTTTGGCTGCAGAGAGACCTGGTCTGCAGATGTCTGTGGGACTAGGGATGCTCAAATCTGGGTTTGGTTGATCCAATTACAACAGCAATTGTATGCTTGGGGTATTTCATTGTGTTGACCCTCTTGGGTGGTCCACTTACCTCCTGCTCCTGGGTAAAAGCAAGTGCCTCATCACCTGTGTGGGGGCATGCCAGCCTTGGACAGCCTTGCACAGACAGACATTGTGGCCACAGCTGGCTGCACCAGGGATCTTCTGTCCTAAATGTATTCCTTGGGTTGTTCTGGTCCATTATTATGAGGCAATCTCCACTTCAGGTCTCATCTCTTGAAACACAGCAAAAGGACTAGGCTGCTTTATAGGAAAGTTCCTGTGCTTTAATCTTCCCCCTTCACCCTATGCTTTCATGGTTTAGTCTTAAAACTGAACTTGAGAATTATTTGGTGTTCCTCTGAGCAGGACTCCTCAGTCTGTTCAGGGAAGCCTTGATGCTCACACTGCTGAACTCATCAATTTTAGCACATTGTTTGGGGACCTCCTTAAAATGCAAGCTGGTTGTGTTATCTCCTCCAGAGATATTCACGGGACTGATGCTCTGGTGGATTAAATTATTTTATACATTGTAAACAATAGGCTGATGCAGCTGAAGTGCTGAGGTCCTTTTTTAATCAGAGGCACCAGATTAACTTGCTTTTAGTCTTTCAGAAACTCACTTACTCTTAATGAGTTTACCGTTATATAGGTCCACAAATTTCCTGTCTGGATTCTTTTGGCACTCTTAGATAAAAATGCCATCTGGGAAGGAGATTTATTGGTTTTGAGATGATGTCCCTTCCTTATCACCTTGTTTTGCTGGCCCTGGCCTCATCCAAGATAGCAGTACTTACCTAGACAGCATCAGTTTGTCAGACCCCAATTGTGGAAAAATTAGTTTAAAATACCTTGACCTTTCTACCCCACTAAGATAGGGTTTCTTTTTTCCATAGTAAAACATCTTGCTTATGTAAAATGCTAACATATATATGTATATAAATATATGTATGCATACAAATAAATAAAACCTGTAGCCTTTTTCTAATTTTCTGCTCTGCTTCTGCTGTAAATTCTGCCTCAGTTTTGTTGTGGAAGGATTTATATTTTATATCTGTATATATTTTGCAGAAGTAAATTTGGAACTTCAAAGGGCATCTATTGTTGTGCCCAAGGATGCTGATGCCAGCCAGGGGGATTTCTGTGGCGTAGTTTTATTTACAGACTCTTCAACAAAACACACTTTTCACTACTTAACTCCATGTGTGTGGCTGTCTTAGATGGAGGGATGAGTGCAGACACTGGGTGAAACTTGATTGAAGAACCATGGATACTTCTCAGGATATCAAGATGGACTTCCCCACTTGCCATTTCTGTGGTTTAGTGGGGCCTCAGAAAACTATAAAACAGCATTTTATCAAGATGCCACCAGAGAGAAGAGCACAAATACTCAATGCTGCAAGTGGCCAGGGTTCTTCCTCGTACCCAAAAATCAAGCATAGGAGAAAAAACTTGGAAAAAATGGTTACTGACTATAGAAGCTGCCAGGACTTGTGACGTGTGCATGTTCACATGTGTTATGGTAAGGTAGTGCACAGGACAAAACTCCTAGTTAACCTTCTGCATCTGAGCTTTACCAATACCACTTAAAATTTATTCTAGACCTTTAAAACAAAACAATCCTGTATATTTTTGTAAACTTTCTATAGAAATTGCTTTATCCAGCTGTTACATAGAAAAGACAAAACAGAAATGTTTTTCTTGTTCTATGTGAGCTGTAGGAAAGTTATTCCTTTGTACTCAACTTCAGTGTTGAGGGATGAGCATGTCCTGTTTTTTGTTTGGCTGAGTTGCATTCCTGCACAGATCCAGGCTGTCACTAAAGAGATTAAAGCAGCATTGCAGAAAAAATGAGTTTGTGTTTTCAGATGTATGTGGAGAAAGGTTTATGCATGAATTGGAGGAGGGTGTAGAAATTTGCAGTGATGTTCATAGCATCATTTATTGGTTACAGTAATAGCAAATTATGTTAAGGTCTCTATAGTTTATCCAAATTTGCTCCATTGCTCATGACTGACTAAACTTGAAGGGACTACTGGGCAAAAAATCCCAAGCTCTGCTGGACTTATTTAAAAAATCCCAAACATTTAAAAGGGTGTGCACTTTTAAATTGTGAAATTTATCTCGTGGCACTACAGCCATGAGCTGCATGGCAGTAGAGTGCTGTCTCAAGAAATGTGTGTGATATGCAAAGAGGGAAATGACATTTCTTTCAAATGTGTCTTAAAAACATTGCTGTACTTTCACTGCACTTGTGCTTCATTCCCATGTATTGGTTTTTATGCAAGTTCCTTACAGCAAAACATTCCTTTGATGTAGGAGACTGACAGTTAATTGGTTTCAAGGGATGACTTTGCAATGATTTTTCTTTCCTGTGAGTCTTTTTAACCAGAGAAGGAAGCTGACACATAAGCAAAATTAATTTTGCTTCTGCCTCTCCACAAAATTTGTGCTTAATGACCTTGTCTCTTCCTCAGCACTGTGTTTTTTACCAGTGTCCTAATCCAAGCTCTGATCTCACTTTCACTTAGCGTCTGAGCTCTGATGAACTGTCAACACTTGATGCTGTCCCTTGCACTCCTTAGTCTCCCATGTAAGAGTGGAGTATTTGACTCTTTCAGTGGCTCTAGACTTCAGCTAAATTTTTACAGGACTCTCTTAAAGGAATATTTTGTATTTGTTGCCCTGTTAATGGAAAATGTGAGTGCCGCATTTGCCCTATCCCAACATGCACAAGGAAAATTATCATTATGTCAAATTACAGCTGCTGACTCCTGCCAGACAGTCCCCTGCCTTATCTTATCTATCTACATTTTTTATGCCATGCTCATCATCATGGCTTCTAAGTGCCTTAAAAGTTTTCCAGTGCTTCAGAGGAAAGATACATTTATGGGTGTGTTAGTGGAAAACTTTCCCTGGTTCTGGCTATTTGGTCAATCTGTGTATGAACAAGGCTGATGAAGGTTAAAGTAGATTAGCACTGAAAAAGTGGCCTTCCAGTGCAATCAGTGCAACAACCTTTGACTTGACAAACCAGATCCTTGTTGAAATTTTGTCCAAAATATGTCATGTGGCTTTTACTTCTGGCTATGCTTAGGGATTAGCTGCATTCTGCAACGCTTCTGGTATTGGTGGTGGAGTGAGGAAGCAAACACCGACACAGGCCTTGCTCTATTCCAGTTTATGCTCTGGCAGTGATCTTGAGTCTGGTTTGAAGCCTTTGAGCTTTTTTGGTTGCCGAGTAGGTGGCATGTTAATTAGAAATGAACCAATTTGGTTTCTGCATTTGAGTTTCACTTTGTGCTTCACCTTGTAAGGAAACCTGGTGCAAAGGCTGTTGGATGTTAAACAAAACAATTTAAACTAGGAATTGCTGAGATGGCAAGAAGCCTGCAAGGAATTTCTTCCTCATTAATCACTTTTCTGAACAAAGCCATCATTCATGTCTCATAAACATTCTGGGATGCCATTTGTATACAACTGCTGTCTATTTTTCAACCTGTACCAAAGAGCATAAGAATTTAATATAAGGGCTGAAACATACGTGTGTATTTAGGAATGTCCTTCTGCATGTGTGAGTGCTGCTGGCACCCTTCACAGGGCACATGTGTGTCTCTAGCTGTTTTACTCCATTGACTCTAGGTCCTCAGTCTCCAGAGGTCTGGTCTGGAGGCAGCCACCTGACTGATGATGAGGACCAAGGTGTCACTTGGCAAGCACTGCCTCTGTCCTTGAGATACTACTCAGCTTTCAGGATCCTTGTATGGCTCCTGGGATATCAGATCTGCACTGCCTGTAGTTGCTACTCTGCCTTTCCTAGAGGTTTGTGCTATTGTGATGTGCTGTGTGCTGTTGCTTCCCAGCTCAGCAGCAGGCAGCAGGCTCTAACCTCTTTGATCCTCTCCTCAAGTCACAGATGATCCATGGAGAACCCTATGTGATCTGACAGATCCCCATGTTTTCACTCCTTGACCTAGGGCAGTGTTGGCAAAATTAGCAGGTCAAAAGCAAGCTCATATTATTTTATTATTTGCAATCAACTGTAGTAGAATGTGACTGTAATGTTATTTCCAGAGTTTCTCTATCAGCTAGGGATAGTGATGCTTGCACTTTTTGCTTTGGTGATAATTTGGATCAGGGGAGCAGGCCAGAGGTGGAGATATTCCAAAGACATTTTACTATTCTCTCAGGCCAGTGTAGAGATTTCAAAGCAAACGGTAGTAGAAAATGCAGATCCTCAAGTCAAAAGGAGTAGCTGTCTGGCAGTTAGTTCTTCCACCTTGTTAAATCTTGGGGAGGGGGAACAGAGGTGTCTTGTTGCCCATGAAAACATTCTAACTTGCTTAGCATCTCACTTAGATGTACTGCAGGTTGTTTTCTTTTTCTGTATTTTAACACAACAGCAGCTTGCAAACAATCCCAGAGTTTCATCTGCAAGTCTCTGCACTGTCAAAGATCAACTTGTTCTGCTGACATGCTGAAAAAGAAAAAAACACAATGAAACACAAGAAGGAGAGAGTTTAATTTTGCCTGCAGACTGTACTTCATCCCACTCAAAAGTGGTCAGTGTAAAGCAAATAAACTGCAGCCATGTGGGTTATACTGTAGGAGCTGTTGTGCTGCCTTTGATCTTGAAGAAAGTATGAACCTCCTGGATCTGACTCATCAAGGCTCTCGTTCATGCACCTAATAAGAAGCATACAAGCCATCCTGTTGAAGTGAGTAAGATTACCCACCCAAATGCCCAAATTTAAGCACAGGCTTGAAGTGTCCTGCTGAACTCTAATGAAGAAAGATTTCCATCTCTCTTGGGCAGAGTTGCTTAGGCTTCCACTGAGCTGTGCTACAACAAGAGCAGAAGTTGACAAGAGACAGAGGGGAAGTGAAAGATTTGATCCAGGTCCTCCTTCAGCAGTCATTTTTTTTCTTCTTAAGGTACAGTTGCTAAAGTCTGTGTGATTGGCTTTGCTTCTTGCTGAAAGATTGCTTCCTCCAAGCTCGTGCTCTAATTTCCTGCCTTGTAATTAGCTCTTCCACATGGTTACCCCAATGTGCACAGCATGCAGTCATATGATGAGCTTATGCCACTGGACATCCTCAGTGGGCCGAATCACAAGGCTGCGCATTAAATCCTGCCTGCCAGGTCTGCCAGGCCATAACACAGGCTGACGGGCAGAGGGGACTGACTGTAGAGAAACGACCCCTGAGGGCAGGAAGGGATTACTCAGGTGTTTTGAGAAGTGCAGTGCCTCGTCTGTGCCAGGAGGGTCACAGCAGATGCACCAGCCTGTGGTGCAGGTCCTGCTTGGAGCTGCCTGCTGTCCTGGAACCCACAGCGCAGGGCCCAACAGGCTGGGCTGAGACACCCTTACCCTCTAATCTCGAGGGGGAAATAAAGGAAAGGAGGAGGAGGTAGTGCTCAGGAACGTCTGAGCATGTTGCACTGGGAAATTCACCCACGATGATTTGTCCTTTGAAGAAGTGTAGTGATGATGCTCCATCCTTACAGGCAACTCCAGCCTCAGGCAGACACCACCGTCACCAGGCATCCCCCTGGCTGCTCACTGCTCATTCTCCCTGGTGGTGCAGCTGACCTTGGGGGTTAGGGGCAGCTGCCATTCTCCCCCCCTCATGAAAGTCACTGGGCAGCACCAACCTTATTTGCTACTTCATTGCGCCTTATTGGCTGAGTTTTCATATGGTGCAAATTTGCACCTCTCTGCTGACTGTCATGAAAGGCACTTGAGAAGCCTGGGAGAAAAAATGAGAGGGGAAAATGCTGTGATTTCATCAAATCTGGTTTGGACTGAGTTGCACGGCTTTCTTTGTACAGAGGGACACTGGACTGAAACAGGCTGAGTTTCACTTCAGGTTTCACAATGCAAGATTTCCTCTTTCTTTGAGTGTCACAGTAACGACACGAAAGGAAGAGACAGAGGCACCTGTTACCAGGATCCGAGAGAAGGAAGGAAGGGGGGCAAGACCCACCTTCTTTATTTTTTATATCCATTTAGAAATCACTATTCATTGGAGGAAATCTGTTCTTCCTCCCTCAATTACAGTGGTCAAAGGAAATGTCCATCAAAGTTCTGTGTCCATGAGAAAGGAATGTGAGTGATAAGATACAGTTACAATAACATGGCCATGTTTACAGAGAAAACTGTGAGAAACTAGCTACAAAAGAATTATAACATCCAGAATTGCAAAAATCAGGGCAACATTTGAGTACATGTGGCTCCTAATTAAAATCTTAGCTTGAGGAGACAGATGTAATTTCATTGGATCTAACATTTCAGATCCTAGGGATATTTTTGTGCGGTTTTGTGGTTTGTAAGGTTTTATTTTAAAACCTCTGTTTTCCAAAATGGTGTTTGGTGTCTTGTTGCTTTTGTGTCAAAACAACCATCAGCAAGGTGACCTGAACTCCTTTCTAGAGCCATGGTAACAGGGGAGCTGATAAGCACAAACAAGGTCAATCCCAAATTTTTGAATGCTGTCAGATCAGCCTCTTGATGAGAAAAATGGAGAGGTGACAGAAGAATCTACTTGAAGACACCAAATTTGATATGATAAACATCTTATACTATTTAAGGTATTTTAATGTTTTCCAAAATATTTTAAAAATTGCTTGAAGGTCAGAAACTTCTGGAAGGATGAATGTTATCTATAAGGGTTTTTCAGTGGTGGCAGATTTGCACCACAACAGGCAGTTGTTCTGGCAGTTCAAAGGGACCCATGGTCCTTCCAAGTCACGATTAATCAAGAGACATCCATGACCAAATCTGATACATCCTGTCAATAAAAAACATTCTATTTTAGCCCTGTTGATTGTTGAGAGAGTGAGCCATGAGTAGTGTCTGTCTGCCTCACGCTGTGTGTTGTGGTCCCACCAGGAGCCGCTCCAAGCATCTGCTGTCCTGAGGACAGACTATGAACTACCAGCTCCTGGAAACACCGTGCAATGCTGCAAGCCCTGGTGAAGTGAGGATTTTTGTCGGGGCTGGGACTTGTAGCTCCCCTGTCTGGGAATGGCTTTGTGGGCCTCATGGCTGCTGAGGCTGGGGCCTTGAATGGGCATCCCTCAGGGTGTTGGTGGGGAACTCAGTGTAGGTCAGGGCCACTTATTTCTTTGTCTTGGGAATATGGTGATCCTTGTCTTTTCCTAAGCATGCCGTGTGTCCTTGGTGTCTGGTGGGTTGTTTCAAGTCCCAGGTAATGTGTCTTAGAGCCACATCATGTTACAGAATAGGTGTGACTCCTTGCCAGTAAACAGAAACAGTCTTCCCGTTGCCTTGTCTCAGTCACGACAGCTACAACCACAGTGCAAGGACAGCTCCTTCCCTGCCTGCGTTTCCAGCCCTGGCCCCCTTGTTCTGTGCATACCTCACCCGTTCAAGTATGACACTTTCCCAACAACAACCCCCAGAGGAGACAGTCCCCTGACTCCTTGCTGCCCTTTTTGTGTTGCCTGTGCTGGGTATTTGTTTGCAGAGAGCTTGCATCAACACTCCATACTGCCTTAGACTAAGCAGACTAATAGACTCTTTCAACACCTCCATAGCACTGCTCGCTGTTGTAATCATTCAGCAGTCATGGCTCTCTGCAAACAGCAGCACTGAACTCGCCGTTCAATTACCAGTTTATTATTCCAAGATGTCTGGGGAGCGGAGTGGTGATAGCCATATGCCAATACGGCTGTGGGCTGCTTGCGAAGTTCCTCGTGGGACACAGAGAGCCAAGCCAGGGGTCTGGGCAGTTCTCTTAGGCTGGTGACTGACAGCATCTGACATAGGTTTAAAATAACCCACGCCAGAAAAGAAAACACATCCACCTCCAAATGAATTTCTAATACATGAAAACAGCTCAGAGCTGGGTGCTTGTGTTTGGGAGTCAAGGCTGTGTTGACCTGCCTTGTTGACCTGCCTTGTCAAGGTGTGCTGACCTGCCAAGACTCCCTGTCTTTAGTGGCACTGGTACAACAAGCTTGCAGGCAAGTCCTTCCAGTACTGAAGAACTTGGTTGCTTTGGGGTTTGGTGAAGTCACTATGGAATAACCCATTTTTTTTGCTGAAATTCACAAACGAAGCAAGTACTGATCCTTGCTTTGGGCTGCTGACAACCAAGTCTTTTCTAGTGCTGACACAACAGCCTCTGACCAGAGAGGGTCTCATGCTGTAACACTTGTTCTGGGCTGGTTCCCGCAGTAATCCTTGGAGGAAAGCTGAAGTACAAAGACTGAAATAACAAGAACCAATCATCATGAAAGCACATCTGCTGGGTTCAGAGTGTGTGTGCTTTGTAAAGTGTGGCTGCTGTTAGAAAGCTGAAACTCTTCTATGGTGCTGGAAAACTGAGCTCTCTTGAAATATTCAGTTATGCCAAGGAAAAATAAAGACATAGTGTATTTCTCTGTGGCTCCAGAAATTTGAGGAAGCTTCCCAAAATGCAATATCCACTCCTGAAACGTCCATATAAAACCAATTATATTTTTATGACTGGATTGTCAAACAAAAATTGCTTCTAAAATTCTTCCATTCACTACCTTCCTCAACTATGTTTTATTTTTTGTCCTTTTGTCTCCAGTCCTTGATGTCTCTCTCTGCAATTCAGTATATTCTAAATGCATGCTGATGGTATACATGCTAGCTTAGCAAGTGGAAGGATTTGTTGGAAGTTGTGTTCTAAGCTGGTATAAACCAGAGCAAAACATTGCCATTTCTATCTGCCAAGATGCAGACTCATTCCTCCTCTTAGCAGGAAGGCATCCAAGAGATAAGGAAGTTAAGTCAGACGAGCGTGTGTATTTTAACATGTCTAAAATCCTGCTTATGCTATTATGCCTCATTCCTTGTTATTGCTGGCTTGTGAAAAAGATAAATCTACCAACAGTAAAATCCTTCTGGTGGCTTGCTTATTCCAAATTTCTCTCTTGTGCTTCAGCTGAAGCATTAGAAATAATTTTCTCATGTGACAGATTATTTTGTGTGATGGGAGTTGGTGCTAGTCCCTGTGGGCAACAAGCTGGTTGGTAAAGTGTGTATGTTTTATCTGTCGACAACCAGAGTGCTAGTGGGAAAAAAAAAAAAAAAAAAAGAGAAGTAGGAGTTACAGAATCTGACTAGTGAAATGCCTGTCCATCCCTTCATATTCCCAAAACATCTAATGCCAAGATTTTGGTTTGGGAGCAGGGTTGATGCTGTAGCAGAACAGTGCTACAGAGCCACCCTACAGAGTGGAAGTGAAAGAGTGAGTATTGGCAGGAAGAGAGAGAAGCTGAGAAATGACTGCTCTGATGGGAGATTAAGGAAGGTTCTGTTGATTGCAGGAGTCTGCTGATTTAGGGGCAGAAGCAAAAAAGGTAAAAGAAAGGCCTATGGAGATATTTAGTTAATGTTGTCCAAGAAAAAGAAAAAAAAAAAAAAGGAGAGGACAGATACAGATGCAGCTGAGTAGGAAACAGTATCTAAATAGTTTCAGGGTATGGTGACTGGTTGCTTTTTGGTGCTTTCCAACCACGGTTTTCCCCTGGGGATCTTGGAAGATACTGGGGATTCAGCTGGAGTTATCATGGCTCTGTTGTCCACTGGTGTGTATGTTAAGATCCCATCTCCCAGGGATGTGGGGCAAGTAGGTTTACCTGACATGATTTTCAGTCATGAGCATCTAGATATAAACCAAGCAACATGATAACAATCCATTGATTTCCTACCAAAACTGCTGCATTTGGAGGTTTCAGTGGCACGGCTCTGTGAGAATACAGATCTGTGCCTCAGATGTTCCCATGCATGCATTTTAGATGTTTCTATGAGGAAAAAGCCTAAGGATAATCAGGAAATAAAAAAACCCCAAGCTTTGATTCAGGACAATGTTAAAAACAGCGACTGAAAATATGATGTTGTTAATCATCCTGTTATTGTTCAGCTACTGGAGAGCTTTGCTTTCTGAATAGTTTTGGACGTGTCAGGTAGGTGAACAAGTAGCATTTCTTATCTAAAAAAATGGAATAGACATTAATAAAGTTAGTATTTTGCTTAGCAATTTTTGAAAAAAATCTTCCTTGCTATGCAAAAAGGCTGCATTAATGGGTATGTAAAAACATCCATTAATATTTTCATTGAATATCTGTTGCATGCACACATCTATCCATTTATGTGCCCTTATGTAAACAAGAGGATACACAAAATCATAAGCACGGGGTGACGTTAATGCACAGACATACTTCTAGAGACCTCAGTAAGAGAGATGAATCTGCTTTGCACTGAACAAACCATCTGGGAACTGCAGTGGTAGTCCTACTTTCTACTCCGTGAACAGAGATGTGAATTGGAGAGAACTCAGCTGGCTGGGCTCACTTTGCAGAGCCTGACACAACTCTTCTGAACTGTGAATGTCACCAAAGTGCATTGGCTGCATTTAGTCAGCAGTACCTTCTAACAGTAGGTTGTGTTTTAAGGAATGTGTCTTTCTTCCAAGGCTCTGGCAGGGTACTGGCACTTTGTGCACAGCATGTCTGACTGCCAATGCCATTGTTTTACATGGAAACAGGGCTGCGGTCCGAGGTTACTCATGGCATGGCAATGAAGCCAAGCACTTGCACAAAGGCAGAGGTTTGGGTATATTCAGAAGGTGCAGGATGCAACACATGACATTATCCCCTTCCTTTGTATTTCACTGGACTGAGGATGGTTATGAAAGCAACAGGTTTCCTGCATATATTACAAAGGTACCTTGGAATATTGTACTCTGGCTTGGTTGCAGAGTATTTTAATTGCTTTTTCACCTTGCATCATTTGGGAAAGCTACAGATTGCATCCCTGAAACAAGATGTCAGCATCCAACCTGCAGCTGCTCTGTCTTCTGCCCTGTTTGCAAGGAGGTAGCCAGGGAAGTGCATCTGTGCAGGCAACTCCTTCCTCTTTAGTGGAATTACATCTGGGGATTAACTCAGCTCATTGTGCTTGCTTGGAAGGACCCGAAGGGTGGCTCCTATCACATCTCGTGGCTACCACCTTCAGCCAATATTAATAGTGGTCCTTGCAGAGTCAGCAAATTCTTCAGGAGGAAAGAATCTGCCCTTAGTCCACATGCATATTACAGAGGGTGTTTTCGGCAGCGTGTGGCTGTAATCAGTGGAGCTCAGCCTGGCAATTTTAATCCCCCGCTGTCTAGTTTGGGGCTGCTTGTTATGCAGCCAGCATTCACTCAACATAATGGTTGCTACCTGCCAATGTGCTTTGAGGGATATTGTTAGCATTAAATTTGCCATTTACATTTTCATGTTTGACATAATTGAGGAATGAATGCTCTTATGAAAATTAAACTTGTGGTCCTCCTGGACTACTGTAACCCTGTTAAAATGTAATGCGATTCTTGATGCGTCTTCTTTAGGTTTTTATTAAATAGAATATCCGTATGACTAATTCCCCTGGCCTAAATGTAGGCTGGGAAGGAACATTATTGATAGGGCTGAGCACAAATGGCCCTCTATACTCAGCCTCTAATGGCCTAATAATGCATTATACTTGAATCAGAAATACTTTGAGTTGTAGTGCTTATTGCCATTATTGAAAACACCTGGATGCTCCATTCATCAAGGTTACATCAAAATGGGCCCATTTGTTTATTAGTCTGTCAGTAAACATCTTTATTTAGTTTCATGTTCCTCTCCTCTCGGTAACATCGGAGAGGACAAGGCCATGTAGTGTATCTTTCTGTGGTTTGCTGTTATTAGTTTTCCCTGGAAAAGAAAGATAATGAAAAGTTTGGATGGCTTCATGAAATAAACATTTTTCTTGGGCATTGTTCTTTTTTTCCTTTCCCTTTTAGAAAACGAGGTTAAAGAAAAGCCATTGGGCATGTAGTCAGGATGACAACATTGCAAAACAAGCAGATTTGCCAGACTAAGGTTTTAATGCATGTTTTTATGGCGGGCAGCCTCTGGAATATTTTGCTCCCACTGCTACAGCTCTGCTCTGCCTGAAGGATTTTGCTGTGCTAGGAGGATGTTAAAGGACAGGTACAGCTGCTGGGCATCGCCAGCATTCAGAGCCAGGCATCTTGCAAGAGGGAACTTGTGCCCAGGCAGACGTTTTAGGTTTGGAGCCATGATGTATCTCTGTAGTCCTATCAACAGACATCCTAGTTCATTGTAAGCATGTCAGTTAAGAGCTTTTGCCTCTCTTCCTTCCCCCACTAGCAAAAGGATGAATTAATTTGTGTTTGCCAAGAGCTTTCAGGTTGGCTAGGGCTGAGGAAGGAGGCCCTGTTTTCCAGCTAAAGAGGAAAGGGTGTTGAAATATTTTGGCCCTGCAAAACCCCATCTCTCTCAGGCTAGCTGAAATATTTTTTCTTTGTCAGAAAATGTTAGCTTTGACTATTTATTCAGGTTTTCTTCTGAAAGGAGAAACTTTAAATATGACATTTTTGACTTTCATTTCAAAACAGAGAAAAGATCAACATTTGAAAGTAAATTTTCTTTTTTTTTTTAAACAATGTCTTGCTTTGACATTTCCCAATCAAAATTCTTCAGAATCTGCAGTTCTGAGGAGATTGTAGCTGGAAATCTGATGCAGAGCAGGCAGCTCCAGCACCACTTCAGAGGTGAACTGAGCTCCAGCTGAACCAGAGCTTTTCTTAGTTCAAGCTGGACAAGAAGTATTGTTCTTGAGAGTGCTGCATTAGCCAGTGTTTGATGCTACCCATAACCATTTGTACCTTGGCTGTAAAGACAGACACTCTCATGAGTGTTACTGGCATTTATGAAGATGAGTTTAGTTATACCATCTCAGCCCTGGTCCTTGTTGCTTTAGTAGTCTGTCCCTTATGCTCAGTCCCATGAAACTTAGTCTGTTCCCAGATCTGGGGTTGTACTGTGGCTCCTGCTACCCTGCTGCAGCACTGGTGATCAGATCCACAAGGCAAAACTTCTGGGGGAGGGGGGAATGGAAAAGCTACACTGTGTATATGAATTGGTGGATTACATTAAACATTAGAAGAAGAACTCCTGCCAGCTTATCTGGTCCATTTTCCAAGTAACCTGTAGAATATGGACTGACCCAAGTGGGAGTCACTCTATGGATGGGTTAGAAAATAACTGAGTTTATTTTCTGAATGTGTTGCCCTTGCCATCCTAGCCAGCCAGCAAGGAAAAGAGTTAATATTTCTGTGGTCTGCTTGTGGAGAGTTTGTTGCTATTATAGGTCAGTGTGTGAGTGCACTGATTTCAGATCATGCTGCTGCTGTTGGTAGTAATGAATTGCTCTAGTTGGTGTTTGAGGTATTCAGAAATACCAGGGCAGGTCAATGGCTGCTTTTGATATTTAACAACCATTGGGTTTGTGATATCAAGAACAACTTTACTGCCCCCTTCACCTCTGGGCTCTTCAGACTCTTAGGGGGCAGTCCTAAACCCGAGTGTCAGTTTCAAATTTTTGCTTGTGGTGCGTTCCCCAGTGCATCACTCTTCAGTGAGAGACTAGGAGCTAGATTTGCAGGGGGATGATGACTGCAATTAAATGGGATTGGCACTGAAGTGCGATGGCAGTCTCTGCTGATGGCTAGGGTCATGGCTGTCTGGAGCAAGGCACTGCCAGTTAGCAGAACTATTGGCAATCTGGATGTCTCTTTGAATTGATTCCCTCCCCGGATTAAAAAAAATTATATATATAGGGTAATGGCATTTTCCTCTCTCATTGGGGAAACACTAATGTGTTCGTTGGGGAAATACTAATGTGTTCATGACAGCAAATAAGAATGCTGAGCAGGGAAAGACCAATGCTGAGTTTCACATAGGGTTTGGAATTGCATGTGAGCAAAGGCACTGGCCCACACTTTAGGTCAAAAAAGAAACCTGGGGTTGGCATGTGCACTGGAGCTGTGGAACCCAGATTAGGTCATATATGGATACAGGGCAATTTGAGTCTGAGGCAAGTGGGAAACATTTGCAACCTGGAAGTTGCTGGTTGGTGTTACCAAAATTAACAGCAACTCCCTTTTACACCTTCTTGATCTTGTTACACAGAGCTTCTGGAGGATTGTTTCAGACCTAATTCTTCTCTTCAGAATCCTGCTTCATGTCCATCCAACTTGAATTCTGGCAAGGTACATTTCCTGGAGGATCTTACTCTTTTGTTGCTGTATGTTTTATTATTCCCTAAGTATAGGAGGATACAGCATAGGGCAGGCAGACCAGCCAGACACCTTATACAGTATGGAATAATTTTGGCAATCTACAACTGATCTTAGAACATTTGGGCTATTATTTTATTTTTGCAGTATGTGTAATTTTGTTCAGAGCATGGGAAGAGAATTAGAAATTGAAACACTATAATCCTTAAAATTTATTGAAAGGAAAGAAAAACCTTGCTCTGAACCCTAGTAAAAAAATTATATTAGTATTGGCTTCCTCAATGCTCATGTCTATTAAGTTTCTTCGATTATTAAGAGAAGCAGTGAATACTTGCAAACGAATCCATCTCTAAATCAATCTTCTCGTACGGCCGTTCAGGATCAGTGAGCATAAGTTCATGATGCTGGAAGAGTGAATGATACAGCAGGATACGAGGCAAGTGGTGCCACAGAGCAGTAAACACATCTGAAACACCTGCTGTCAATTACTGCTATTTTTGCAGTGATCAGTTTCAAGGGAGGGATTTGGAGACAGGAGCAAGGGAGATTAGAGGTCTTCAACCACAAGATGGAGAACACAGAGCAAATTAGCATTCATATTTAAAGAGATAGAGGCTAGGTGTTAATACGAAAGTGGCACACAGATCTCAGATTTAGAGCCAGCTTTGCAAAAATTGTATGAGCACATGAGCCAGAATTCTCATGTCCTACCATAGGTTTCACTTACAGCAAGGCTCTGCTTAGTCACCAAAGCAAGAAGAAGGACTTGAATGACTCCACATACAGAACCTTGCCAGCTGCTCCTCTAATTTGAAGGTATTGGAAATCTGTAAAAGCCTTGGATTTTAATCCAGAAGTTCACAGATGTGTAGAAATTGTTTCTGGATATGTGGAAATGCCCATCAGTCTGAAAGGCAGAAACAACCTAAACCTGAACAAACCGTGTAAATTATTTTACCCTCATATGCACACATAAACTGGGCTGGCTGCTGATGGCTGACTGTTCTTTCAAGAAGTAAACACCAGAGAATCTGGTCTCTTTATCGTTTGTCTTCCAGCTGGTAGTGAAAGTATTCACCCAGAAAAGAGGAGGTCAGAGCTTCCTGGCTCGGGGTTGCAGGGAGGTCTGCTTTCCAGCTGGATTGTCAGCCTGGTGCTGCCTCCTGTGAGTCAGTGCCCATGAGCTGGGTGTAATGCTTTCCTCCAGCCTTGCTGGATGGTCTGGCTGGTGACAAAGCTTCTGCCGACTGGCATGCCTCCCGGACAGCAGGACTCTGAGCCTCACTCGCCTGCCCGGCCCAATTCACACCCCTGTGTCCTGAGAGGTCAGAACATGCAGCTTTTTCTAGGGTCAGACATCCTCTGCTTTTTGTTTGTGGAGGAGCGCACAGCACGCACTGAACTGGAGGGAAAGCAGGACCATGACCTGATGGTCAGAGACTTAATCCTGGCCTGTGCTGACTGTGAAGGTTTCCTTAGGTTAAACAAGTGCTGGATGAAAACCAGACACTGCACTACCACCTCCCTGCTGGTGGTGTTCTGCAAGTAAGCAGTGGACTGGGCTGTTTCTGCCCAAAGTCTCATCTGGGAGGCCTGGGCAAAGGAAAAACATGTAAGGCACATTTCTGTTTTGCTGTGGCAGAGGGTGGGGAACCAAATCCCCTTTCCCCAGCAGGTTTTGGGCATAAAAGAGAGTTACTGGATGTATTGATGCTCTGAGCCCAAGAGGGATGTGGAGCAAGCAGGCTGACTTCAGTCTTGGCCATGGGGGTTAAATCCGAGGAGTGTTTTACCTGTCATTTGTGACGGGGTCTGAAGCCACCTTTGGTCGATGACCTCGGCCCAGGCAGTGGGAGATAAGCAAGGAAGGACTCCCCGGGGAGGCGCGGCTCCGGCTCAGATGTGCCGGTTTCTGTGGTGCCCAGGTTCTGCAGAGCCCTGGAGCTCCTTGGGGAGTTAGACATCTCCCTGATGCCGGGAGACTCCCGAGGGAGGGGAGGGTGGCCGCTTCCGCCGTCAGCGCTAGGTGGCGATAACCCTCTGCTCCCTGCTCCCCGGAGCCGGCCGGGATGCGGGATGCGGGATGCGGGATGAGGGATGCAGGATGCGGGATGCGGGATGCAGGATGCGGGATGCGGGATGCGGGATGAGGGATGCAGGATGCGGGATGCGGGATGCGGGATGCGGGATGCGGGATGAGGGATGCGGGATGTGGGATGAGGGATGCGGGATGCGGGATGAGGGATGCGGGATGCTTCGTCAGCACGGGGGGTTGCGGCGGCCGGGGGAGCCCGCATCTCCTGGGCTCTCCCAGGGAGAAAAAAGACCTTCAGCGGCACAACAGCCTGTGTCACTACTACTCGATCAGATCAAACTTGAGTAAGTGAGGGGTTTAAAAATTGCTTTTCCTTCACTTACCTCGGGCTAGAAGGCATCTGGTTTGGCACAGGCGACAGTAGCGAATACAATTAAAATTGATTGAGTGCAAATGTTTTAATTGTATGATGTTTTCTCATTGATAATCTCAATAAGCTAATTTAATTAGGGATAATGGGAACATGTTTGGGGACTTTTAGGACCCATTCAGACATAATGTGTTCAAATGTCTCAGTAGAACCAAATCACAGTTGTTCATTGACAATGCTTCCCCTGTGTCCAGGGTGACCATCAGGCATTCTGTGCCCGCTGCTATGCTCATACCACAGTAAAGGGGGTCCCCAGTTCTGGTGGCAATACATGTGCATGGGGATACCCACATGTGTCTGTAGTTCAAGGGCAGCAGCCTCTCTCTCAGTTCCCTCAAAATTTCATTTATGTTCAGCTGTGTTCCTCCCCTCACCATTTTACCTACAGGCCCCCTTCATCGGTGGCCCCACCAACTGATGAGATTTTCTGTCCAAACTCCTCCTGCCCTGGCCATCCAGAGGAAGACGTACAGAGGTGGGAGCTGTTCAGGCAACCATGGGATCCATTTCCATCCCCTCATCTGAATGTGATCTTTAGTGTGAAAAGATTGACACTTCTTTCCCGTTGTTCACCCAGCTTTTGTTTTTAGTGCACATTTTTCAGGGAAGTTTTTTTGATTTTGTTTTGTTTTTGGGCAGGGTAGTTGTTTGTTTTTTAAAATTTTCTAATTGGCTGATATAGCTGTGTATTTAATCACCACTGTTTGGTTTTTTTCCCCTGGTACACACAAGGATTAAACCATTATATCTTAATTATTTTCAGGACAAAATATTTCCACAGTTTAATGTAAGGAATCTACCATGGGTTGGATTCTCTTCAAGACTGACTGAAGCTGAGCAAAGAAAAGGAAGGAATTACAGTATGAAGTCCCCTTTCTTTGGCTTTTCTATGATCCTATCAGAAATAATATTCTGGATCCTAGGAGCAAAATTTTGCAAAATGTTTTTCCCAGGTAGCCATTCATTTTGCAGCCCTCAGTTTCTTTTAGAAGCCCCTTGCCAGCCCCACACCAGCTGTAGTCTTGGACTCTCTGTCAGCCCAAACCAAAATCCTAGGCTGATTCACAAGCCAGGACACTAATCCACTGAGACAAATGAGACTGCCGGTATGAGCTCCTAATTATTTTTTACTTTTGCAGACAATTTTTTACTTTTACTGTTGCTGATAGTTTATTCACTGAGTTATTCACTAATCCTTAACTTCAACTGCCCATAGGCCAGTTCATCCTGCTTCTTCCCCTTGATTCCAAGCCCTCTCCATGTCTCAGATAAAGATCCTAACCTCAGCCCTTCCTTTCTTTTGTGTGTCACTCACAGCATCCCTTCCCAGGCTGCAGCTGCAGGTTTTATCACGCCAACATTCATCCATTCTCATGTCAGTTTATTTTGCAATATTCAATGAAAATCCCATCGAATATACTGGGCCCTTTTTGTCCTAGGAAAGAGTAATGAAAGCTCAATGATTATCCAGTTTGGTGACATCTTGCTAAGCAATGTTGCCTTGGTAAGCAATGTTTCAATGAAGGCCCTGCCTTTTCTAAAACAGATCCTTTGCTCAGATTGCCTGCATTTCATGTTACAGTTAAAATTGCATTAGAGTGGGAAGGAAGTGAATTAGCTAGTTGTTAAATATGGCAAGAATAATCCAAGCTTTCCCACATGACGAGCAAAATGTCCAGTAGAGCTTTTGGGGTGGCCTGAAGCATTCAGGGAGATGTGTGTGACCCAGTGTCAGTCAGCAGCAGGTGGCCCCAGCACTGGCCACTCAGCAGTCTGGTTTCATCTCCTTTGGGTCAGCCATAAATCTCGGTGACCTGTGAGGAGAAAACTAGATAGAAGTGCACCACATTAGCAGCTGAGGACAGAAAATCAATATAAAGTCCTAGTATACTGGCAATCGAGTAACTGTCTAGAAATACAATATTTTTTCCTTGGTGCTCTCTGGAAACGTTGATGTTTCAATAAATTCTGAGAGCAAACTATGAAAAAAAATGAGGAAGAGAAGCTCCAGCCTGAAGCTTCAACAGACAAAAGTGGTGGTGTGATTTGAATGTATCTACTGAGATTTGAATTTATCTTGTTATGTAGTCTGATCTAAACATGATTTACATATCTGATCAACAAACAGCATGACTTTCTGCATAAATTAAGACTGTATTCACTGGAGGCGAACACATACAAACTGAGTTGCTTCAGGGAGCTCCTCAAACTTGTATGTTTTCCTTGGAGAACAATATGACTAATTGAATGGCATTTAGTGTTTAAGAATTACATGTGTCCATAGATCATCAAAGTCCATGGTTTGCACTGGCATAGTTTTTACTTTTTCTCGTACCCTGTGCAGGAACCTAAAGTCTTTGAACAAAAAACGCAAATTTTTGTTAAGTCTCTAGCAAAACATATTAGGACAGAGGATTGATCTCTACCCATCACACCAAGCAAAATTTCAGGAAATTTCTTTGAGCAGGAAGACAGTCCAGCCAAAATAGATCAAGAATCGTTGCTTGCATACACAGGCAGTAGTGTTACTTCATCTTACTCTTAAGAATTCCTGTAACTTAGTCAAAAAGTGGCATTTAGAGATCTCCCGCAGACCCATTTGACATCAACAGGTGACTAATTCTCCCATTTTGCTGGAAGTGAGTTTTTGATTCAAGGCACCAGGGAACCACAAAGAAAAACCTAAAGGAAAGGTCATGCCATAAACCTGCTATCAGAGTCACATGAATCAAACCTTAAACTAAATATGAAATTCCTGTCCTGGCTGGCAGGCACTACTAGAGGGTGAAATAATCAAGTGCTGGATTGCTGCTGTTTGCCCAGCTGCTCAGTGGGACAAGGTGGTAGAACAGTGCATGTCCCCATCCCAAAGCCTGCCTGAGTTGTAGCACTAAAATTGTAATTGCTATGGCCAGAAAGACCCACACATTTTGTCAAAGTTGTACTTGTTTATCCTGGCTGAATTTCTGTCCTTTTGGGTCTGCTTAGCAATCATTAATTTTCCCTGTAGTGCTTGGCTTTGTGGATGCCCACTCAGTGCAGTGACTGCTGTGGTAAGGAAAGTGACCAGTAGGCAAGCGTTATATGTCTGGTTTCTTACTGTGCTACTTTGTGTTAACATACTCAGAACGGGGGAATCCAGCTGAGAGAACTTATGGAAAAACCTCTTCTCATGCCTTTAGGGCTTCTCCTCTTCCTCTTTTGCCCCCACAGATGGCCAGTGAGGATCTGTAGCAGTCCTTCCCAGCTTTCAACAAATTTGAGGAGTGTGGAGCCAGATGTGAGCTCAGGCTGCAATGTAGAGGTATGTCCTCAGGGCTATGGAGCAGTGGAATTGCCAGTAATGAAAGTTAGATTTGTGTGTTTGATTGAAGAACTCCTCTGGCATTTTGGAAAACCTGACTCTGAGCCAGAGAGAGCCAATATGTGGGCAAGTCATGGAGAAGCAGAAAAAGTTCTCTCACAGTTGCTTCCCCCACCACTGACAATGTTCCCTAGGTATAGTGTGAACTAAGTTCCCTTCCTGTTTTACACAAAGTGAAGCATCAATGTGGAGAGCATGACCCGGGCTTGCTGAGCTCAGGACAGAAGGAAGAATTGTGGTTAGGAGGGGAAGATGGGAAGCCCTGCAGATCTCTTCCCCACAGAATTTGTTGTCTACTCCTACATCTCTTACTGGAAGACCTTGGGAGAAAATTTTATATGAGGTAAACATACATTCTTGCCCTGTCTGTGGGCTTCACTACGTTTTCTTGGAGATGAGCTGTTAATAGGCATGGGACTTTATCCAAGAGCTTTTATCTGGTGCAGATAATCCCTTAGATTATTTCTTTCCTCTCTTCCTCTTACTAGAAAGTATCTTTGAGACAAGTCCTTTTCCCTGCACTTATCCCAAATGTACACTTATCTTCTTATGAAGACAACGTACCTTGTGATTGACTTCCACTTTTATGTTTTTCCTTTTTGTTTTCTAATTTAATTGATTAACCACATACTTGTTTTATCATCCCGTTACTTGAAGGAATGACATACTCTTTTCACAGAGTCAGAGGCAAGAATCAATCCTGCCTACTGTGAATTTGTCCTTGAATAAATATTTCACAATGAGATGAGAATGACACAACATCCTATAAAAAATTAGAAATTTATGTTAGATTTATATTTATCCCCTTAGGGGTAAAGTAACAGCCAAGGGAAGCTGAATGTTTTAACCAAGTTTCAGATACTGAGTGAAACAGCTGTTGGTATTTAGTACTGCTTTACTGACCTCTTTCAAATATTTGTGCCTTTGGAAGCCAACAGACTTTTTTTTTTTCAGTGGAGATTTCTGGGCATGAAGTACTATTGTGGTGACTAAAATAGCTGCTGCTCACTTTTATCAGAGAACATGAACAAAAAGGGCTTAAATGTGTGTGTGAAAAACTCAGTGACAAACCTGTTTGCCAAACTGTATGCATGTGCCCTTCTTTTAGCCATGGCTTTTTATAAGATCTGATTTTGCTCCATATTTCAACAAACTATCGCTTTCTTTTCCAGGTACAGTTCCCCTTTCAGAGATTCTTGCTTGTCTTTTAACATCTGTGCTTTCCTTGCTTGCAGTGTTCTACCACCAAAACTCACTCTCTTTTTTTTTTGTGAGTCCCAGAGGCTCTCTTCCACCAGGAGGACTGATTTTAACTAAGAGGGATGCAAGTGAATAGCAGGAATGCAAGAGTGCCATCCTGACAGGGGAGATCCTCTGTCCTCCACCTACTGAGACTCTGAGTGACTGGGTCTGAGTGGGTGGCAGGACAAAGAGATGGGGTTAAAACTGTGTTTTTACTTGTATGAGGCAAAGAACAAACATGAGTCAAAGCAAAACTTTTCCATATCCTAAAGTATGTGTCATCCAAGATAGATGGGGTGAATTGCTTAGGAAGGATGCTGTGCAGAGAGTTCAGCGGACGCCTGGGAAACTGCTTTAGAGTAGACACAGCTCCTAGATAGTTAAAATTAACAGCAACATATCTCACCCTGTATGTATACACAAAAAGAGCAACCCTTGTCTGGGAGAGCTTACAGTCCATGCCTAATTGATTGCCATGTGTTTTTCATTTAAACTCATTGTTAAAACAGAAGAAAGAGCAGTGAAATATTTTCCAAAATGTTTCAAAATATCTTGCACTAGTTTTTGTCCTCAGATATAATTGGCCAGAGAGAGTGGTAGGCCCAAGCTGTCCTGTGCTAGTAAGGCTCCAGACAACTCATATACATGATATTCCTCTCTAACCCTCCCACATCATCCAGCTCCCACTGAAGTCAACAGCCACCTCACGAGGGGTCATTGCTTGGTGTCTTGTGTGTGATATCTGAACCATATGGGAGCTATAAGTACAGGGCACAACCATTGTTCTTTATGACACAGAAAGGAGACTATCTAAACTGAGGGAAACCTCTTCTACCCACAGAAGTCCTAGTTTCTTATATTTTGACCTATATGAACAATATTAAAACTCAAAGCCATACTGTTACACTGATGACTTTGTTCCATTGACTGTACAGCTCAGTCAGTACCTATAAAATTGCAGGATGCATTTAATGTAATTCAATTAGATTTAATTAAATTAAAACTATTATTAAATTCTGCCAAAGGTATGTCTGTGGAATTTTTTTCTAATAACTCAAAAAGCTCAGGTCTGGATGACTTTAAAATAATAATCCTACAAGAGAATATGATTGAATAAGTAGGAACATACAAACATTTAGAAGTCCAACTAGATATGAAACTGAACTTTATATATCACATAAATCAGTCATTACAGAAATGGAAATCAATTAGGGAGGGTTTGCTCAACCTAATTTTTGTTCTACTTTTAAGTATTTAAAGAAAGATTGATTTCATGTCATTTTAATTGGCTTAATCTAGCTAAGTATGGAGATTCCTGTGTTAACATTAAAAAACCCATTCTTTATCATCTGGCCATGGGGAAACTTAGAGTTCTTTCCCAAAGTTATATCAACCCCTGACACCAAAGACCTAGTATTTCCTAGCACAGCATTATAAGCAGCTGCTCTGTTACAGTTTCTTAAGACTTCCAGATACCCTGAGCCAATCATTCAGTTTTCAGTCAACTCTTCCTTCCTTTCTGTGTCTCTGGTTGCAGACATGTATTGGGACAGTCAAACAATAGGAAAATGAATTAAGGAGATTTCAGCCCTGAGATCTTTTTCCATGGAGGCAAAAAGGCAATAAGGAATCATTCCCTGTGGTGTTGGTGAGGCTTTAGATTTTCAGCTACTGGTTGCTACAGTCGCAAACAGGGAACAGAAAACACAGCATTAAATACCAAAAAAGGGCCAGTCATTGCCATTTGTACAGCAGGAGAGATGAGTTGTCTTACATGTTCTGTAGCCAACTATGTTAGGTACAGTTTGCTCACCAGCTTGGATGTCTCTGATATGGTATGGGCATGCCACAGGCAGAGAGAGGGACCTGGGAGTAAAAAGATGGGGTGGTACCAGAGTCTCAGAGGTCTCCTGGGTAGGTATGCAAGGTGTGTACCAGTAAAAGCATTTTCCAGCAATTACTAATAACTGTAATGTGAGGATATAGTCACTGGAAACAAAGTTAGTTGTAGCTTTGGTTGGATGGTTATGGAAATGCTTTGCTAAAATTGTGAAAGAAGAGAGCCTGAGAGACCCTAAACTTGATTCAGAACCCTTCTATTCTACACAATATCTTCGTGTAACCTTCATCATTCTGCTTGCAGTGCAGTGTTTGTCTGGTCCTGCTCCTGTGTTGGTTGTACAGGATCATGCAGTGCTTCATCCGATCTCTTTTCTTGCCTAACCAGAATAGTTTCCCCTGTAGATGGCTCTGTTTTCCTTCACAATTTTGGGAGCGCTGTTGCTTTAGAGACACCACGTAAGCAAGTTAGAGCTATGTCTTTATTTTCCTCTTCCAGTGGGTGTTACGTTCAGAAAGCAGTCATTTGGATTAGATGCTCTTTAGCATGCTGGCTCTGAAGACAGCTGGATAGTGAATAGTCAGCCACTTCCCATAAAGTATATTTTTTGGTGCTTGATTTGGGACTAAAGTTTCAGAGGAAAGGCTCAGTCTGACTGCCTAAGAATTGCTATTCGTGGTGCCTTGGGCTGCAGCAGCAGGTTTCAAGGTACTGTTCAGAAGGATGAGGGTCTGTCGTAGTTTCTGAGTTGCAACTCCCCACCTGCTGTGGGTTTTCCACTACCTATGGCATCTCCAGTGATATTAGGGTGCCTGGGGTTTGGCAGCTGGAGTGAAACCAGAGATTTCAGCTTTTTGTGTGTGTGGAAAAAGAATGTCTTTCTGTTTAAGAAAAGAAGAGAGAAGGAAAATATTAACTCATTTTCTTTCTAGCACCTGCAGAGCAGAAGCTGTTGGTGTGGGATGAGCAGGTATTGTGACTGCTCACTGTTAACAAAGCTTAAATATTTAGTGAAATGCTGTAGTCCCTCTCTGGGCCCAGCAGTGTGGATGCCCTGGTGTGGCACAACTATCAGGCCCTGAGAAGACAGGCCCTGTTGGGAAGGTTTAAGGAAGAAGATAGAGGGAAATTGCCTTTGTGAGTCAAATGGAGAGAGGGATTGTAGTGTTTAAATGCTGATGTTCAAGAACAGAGTCTGAGCCCCAAACCAAATGTGATGGTGGCAGTGAGACCTTCCTAGGGTGCAGAACAGATGCTGTCTAAATGCAGACAAAGGGTTATAATACCTGGAGATAATTTCTCCTAAAGCCACAGTAGAACTACATCAGGAGAACAACTTTGTTTTGTGCTTATGTGTGCTGGTGGTAGAAATTATCCTACAGTGGAGCTAGCAACCCACCTGAGCTCACCTAGCCTCCCCGCCTGCTGTAAAAGAAACTGTGAACCAAAAAAAAATATTTGGAAGAGATGAGAAAACTCTGATGACTCTCAAGCTCCTAAACTATACACTGCATTTTGTCAGTGATGTTATACTGAGATATCCATTCAATGCTTTTACACATTTCTATCTGTTTAGTAAATGTGATAGCTCAGGAATACTGAAACTGGAGATTATCTCTGCTAGTTTCCATCAACAGCAGGAACCTGAGCAGGGAGTGCAGCATGAGCTGCTGCTGCTGAGGGCTGGGACTTCCTGTCGCAAGTTGCTGGCTGGGACTCACCTCCATGAAGAGGAAATGGAATCACCAGCCCGCAGTCATTGAGAAGAAACTTGGCAGAAGGTGCTGCAGGAAGGTCTAGTAAGGTCACCTGAAGTACACTCTGGGCATCAGTGTTGGAGAGGTGTGTGTGGGATGGATTTGACTACACTCTCAAGCTAATTGTGAATGTAAAACCAGACCTGAGCTGGGGTACAGCCCAAAGTATTGCCCCAAATACATAAGGTATTTGAGGTTGAGCTTAGTCTCTCTTGTTTGCAAATATTGCTGCCAACAAAGACTGTTCCTAGATGCACTCTTTTCCTGATAAATCTGCACCAGTAAAGAAAGGATAGATGACAGAAGGAACCTAGTTGTGTAAACAGTGCAAGACCTACTGAAGATTAAATTATTGTAAATTATATGTTACTTTAAAATAATTACCTGGAGAGACATGAATACCCAAGAACTTTTCAGAAAGGGCAAAGCAAATGATTACAGGTTGGAAAGTATCTTATAATAGGAGAGATTAAAAAGATTCCAGCTATTTAGTTTAATAAAGAGACTAACAAGAAGTGACATGACAAAGGTATATAAAATAATGTATGGCATAAAGAAGGTCAGCAGGTGCTCCTATTTATCCTGTCTTGTGAAAGAGACACAGGAGGATACTTAATTAGATTAAAAGGCAATAAATTTAAAAATGGTAAAGAAAATGCCTTTTTATGTCACATACAGTTAATCTGTGGAACTCACTGCCACAATAAGTAAAGACTTGGTTGAATTCAAAAATCTATTAAGTAGCTAAAAAAAGACAGAATTGTCAAAAACATCCAAGTTCTGTTTTCAGAAGTAATTTAGGATCATATATACAAAGAAATGTAAGCACCACGCCAAACTCCTTACTGGATAATATGTAGACAATCCTTATTGCAGGGACCAGACTGCCAAGTTTTGGTTTTGTGCTTTTCAATTGAAGAATTAGGATTTTTTATCAAACCAAACATCTATAGAAAGAAAATGTCCCCTTTTGAGGTTACTGGGAAGCTCTGGGGTGGGGTGTGCTGTGGTGGGGCACAGGATGGCCTCAGTCAGAGGAGCAGTTTGGGTTTAGGTCTATAATACTTATACTATGTTCTTGGGTTGCTGTCCTGCTTATTGTGATCCCTAGGCTGCCATGGGAATTCCTTGTTTCTACGTACAGCCTCATTGCTGGTGTATATATAAGTGTGAACTGAGCATCTCACTCCTTTTCTCCCTTCCTTGAAGCCCCGGGGAGGGAGTCAAATACGTAATTTCTGAATCCCAGATGCGCATATGGATGTGGCAGACATCAAACCAATATTGTGATCCTTCGGGATGTGTATATGAAACTGGGAAACCTGAAAATCAACCACAGGTGCCCAGGAAAGGCAGGTAGGGACTGAATAGGGAGAACAGTGTTTTGTTCTGAGTTTGTACTGCAATTTTGCTAATTATAATTATGTTTTAATTATCTGGGTTCTTCACTGGAACTAGTCATGTAAGCCTTGCTTCTCAAAATAAGATTTGAGCACTTATGTAGGCTTTTTAGAAAATGCTGTCCTAAACGACGCTTTCATTATAATATCCATGTTATTATAATGGAATAAAGAGACAACAGAGGAATAGCAGGAAAGATGGGAATACAGGAGACCACTTCCTCAGCACTGTTCTTCTTTTCTGTGTCTGCTTTATGCAATGGAGATTGACTACCTTGGAGCCAAGTGGTTTCAGATTTAAATGGAAAATGTGTTTCCTGATTCAGCCTCCTCTGACTCACTCAACAGTAGATGCACAACACAGGAAAGGAGATGCTCACAAAAATTAGGTGTTGCAGGGAGGATTGGGAGAGGTGAGATCAGTTTCTGGCTTTTGCGATGGCACAGGACTTCTAATCTCTCCTTTCTTTTTAATTTCTGAGTGTTTAAAACATTGATAGTCCTTTTGTCCTCTGACTTTCTGTCATTCAGTATACAAATGCCAGGAAACAAGAACTTTCTATGTGAATGTAGTTCTGTAGCCAATACTAGAAACAGAAATAAGTGTAATTAAAAAGCATCTTGAGATTTCTATAGGGGCTGAAGGGACCTAGGTACTGAGCTTGCTCTTGATTTTCAAAATTCTACCTAAAATGCTATTGGCATGTGAGTGATTAGCTAGAGATTTTTAGTGACTTTATTTTATATTATATTTAGTAATTCTGGATTCAGGATAGGGAAGGTCCTCACGGATCATGAGGTCCAGACTCCTGATATTTCAGGCAGTCACATCACATATTCCTCTTCATTTATCAGGCTGAGTTTTAAAACTAGTTAGGATTTTTGCTTCCCACCCCATTGCAGGAGTTGAGTCTGTTCCAGAATTTGGCTTGCCTGGAAACTCTCTTGAAGCCTGATGTAGAGAACAAAAAATAGTGACAATTAATGACTGAGAGGATTACTTATGAACTCTCATTTGGTAGTCTGTGAAAAGGGAAAATATAGGGAAATGCAGCTTAGGTTCACATCAGGTGATCCATTTCCAGCAGAGGAGGTAAAAGCAATATCCCTGGCAAAGCACAAGTGCAACTTCATAGGAAATATTGCACATGGTCCTAGATGTCTGTGAGCACAGGAGGACAGGACAGATAATGTGCCCAGAAAAATAAAAGCCCTTGGAGAGGGGACTGCAAGAGCAGCATTTACAGGGTCTAGCAAAAAAACATCTGTGAGGAGACTATAATTACTGTCTGCGTACATGAGGGGAACAAAGAGCAATGAGGAAAACTTTTTGTTTAGCCTAAAATAAAATGTTGGCATGAGAACAGCTGACTGTAAAAGAATTTGTCTGGAAATTGGATATTGAAGGTGGCAGGGTTCTGCCATGGCTTTCCAGTGGTAGTAGGGACAACAGCAAGCCTACCTGCTCTCTAGATTGCCCTTGGTCAGTCTCTGAAAGACTGAATTTGCAATACTTGACCATGACAGCATCAGTGACCCAGAAATTCTCTACTGACGTAATTTCTAAAGTAAATTCCACTATAATTTTGTACAAAGCTGGGTTTTATATACTAAGCCAGCAGATACACCTCAGCATCCTCTCTTCTAGCACGTGCTGACCTGCTGGAGTTATAGCCAGAGAGTTATTTCCCCTCTTAGTCTCTGTCCTGCCAACCTAAAATATAAGAAGCACTATTTATTAGACAAGTTCACTGAGTCCAAACCATCTGTGTGAATCTGGCTAGTTCGAACAGTTATTTCTTGATAATAGGAATAACCAGAATAATTTTTTCCCCCTTCTTTAGAGATAATATTTTTTCTAGTTTTGTTTGTATTCATCATCATTTAAACTCTGTTCTTTTGAGTAAACTGAGATCAAATACAGTTAAGAAAATACCTAGTGTACATGAGTTAATACATTCTGTGCTGGAGCTGGCTTCAGCACAAGTTATAATAACAGCCTAATTCTAGTTTATTTTCAGTACTCTGGTTTGTAATGGAAGTGACTGACATCTGGCAGTGCTGATGGGTACTTTAGCAGTATATATTTCACCAATTATCTCTTTAAGATAAGAAATTTTCACAATTAAGGGAGCCTTCTTGTATTATATGAAGAATTGCCCTTTAATCTGAGATGTCTCTGGTTATTGAGAGGCAAAGAAATGTGTGTAGTATTTGAATGCATCCAATGAGATAAAAACCCAATCTACTTTAGTAAAGTTGGGCTCCTTTCATAGATAGGCAGCTTCTGTGATCCACAACATGCAGGTGATGGGATCAAGGCAGCCACTACTACCCAGTGGTACAGTGGGTCAGCTTAGGGAGAGGTTTAGAAAGACTTCCAAGAAGATTTCCATACCGCAGTGGGACACAATGCTGAGTTCTGTGCCCTCATCACAAAAGCTTGGAAAGCATGCATGTAACAGGACAACAAACCTGAGGGACCTAAGTCCTGAGACAGAATTCTTATTCCTGAGGTGGAGGAGGTACAACTTTTAACTTCTCCTTCACAAAGACTTGAGTTCTGCAGGGACATATCATAGAAACAGGGGTTTTCCTGTGCCAAAGGAGGAAAAGAACAATTGTAATGCAAGGAAAAATACAGTAAAGAGAAGAAAACAATTCAGAACTTCTTTCCAAGTAGACCTCACTGTAAACTGCATGGTCTCTATATCTCTGCAGAGTTCATACAGAGGGAACCAAACCCCTTCTTTTGCTCCTGACATCACCACAATGAAATAAATGTATATGGTATAAATGCCCTTCTTTACATGGTCTGAATGTATGAACCAATTTTCGCATCAATGTACATAATGAGAAGAATATTTTCCTTATTCTTTCAGTACTCAAAATGCTAAGTCCTAAAGGAAAAGAAGATTTGCCAGGGTTTTAGATGACATTTGAGCATCTTCCCACAAAGTGAGGTAGACAAATGGGATGGAGGGCTTTGAGCTCTCCAGGAGGGGTAGACAGAGCACATGAGGTGTAGGAGTTGCAGTGTATGTAAGGGAGAGGTTTGACTGCACAGACCTTAAGGTTAGGGGTGATGTGATTGAGAGCCTCTGGGTGAGGATCAGGGACATGGAAGGCAAAGCAGGTATCATAGTGCCTATTATCCATTGTCCAGCCAAGATACTGGTTGAAGATGGGCATCTGACTAATAGCAATGAAGAAAAAGCAAAGGCAGTCAATGCTTTTATTTGTCTGATTCTTTAATAATATTGATAGAGTTTGGGCTGCCTTGTCCCCTGAACCAGAGGACCATGAGTGTGGAAGCACTGACTTTCCTTTCATGGTCTTTGAAGTTGTAAGGGACCAGTGGTATCAGCTGAATGTGTCCATGGGCTCTGATGGGCTTACTCACAGAGCAATGGAGCTAGTTGGATGTTATGGCAGGAGCCTTTTCCATCATCTACTAAAGGTCCTGGGAGTGTGGGAAGATCTCTTCTGACGGAAGCTAGCCAGTGTTAACTACAGTCTACAAAAAGGGCACGAGGGAATACCCAGGAAATTATAGACTGTTAGTCTAACATCAGTACCTGGTAAAATTATGGACACCATCATATTGGGTGCTGCTGAAAGATATTTAATGAAAAATGCAATCATCAGACACAGTAAACATCAGTTCACAAAAGGAAAGCCTAGTTCAATTAATTAAATATCCTTCTATGATTAGAACACCTGCCTAGAGGATGAAAGGACAGCACTGGATGTAGTTTTTCTGGATTTTAGGAAGTGTTTTGATACTGTCCCTCACAGCATTCTTCTGGACAAGTTGTCCAGATGTTGTGCAAGATGAACAGGTAGACAGCGTGCTGTGTGAAGAACTGTCTGAAGGGCAGAACTCTCAAAGGGTTGAAATGACTGGAACTATAAAAGTCTGGCAACCAGTCACTATGGTGTTGACTCCCTTGAGGGACCAGAGCCCTTGCAGAGGGATCTGGATACACTGGAGCATTGGCAAATCATCAGTGACATGAAACTGAACATGAACAAATGCTGGATTCTGCATCTGGGGTGGAGTAACACTGGATGCAAGTGCAAACTGAGAGAGGAGTGGCTGGAGAGTCCCCTCAAAAAGGGGACTGGGGGGGCTGGCTGACAGGACGCTCAAGAGGAGTCAAGTCAGCAGTGTGTGTGCCCTGGCAGACAGGAGAGCAAACCACATCATGGGGTGCATCAAGAACAATGCAACCAGCTGGTCAAAAGAAGGGATTATCCTACTGTATTTAGCACTGGTGAGGCTTCACCTTGAGTATCGTGTGCAGTTCTGATCCCCATCATTTAAAAAAGATGTGAAGGTCCTCAAATGCATCCAGAGGAGGACACCACAGTTGTGGAAGTGCTGTGAGGAGTGGCTGATGACACAGTTTGTCTAGTTTGGTAGAAGAAGGCTGATGGGTGTCCTGGGAGAGGTGCTTGTCTCTTCTCCCTGGTACCCAGTGACAGAACACATGGGAATGGCTCAGAGCTGCATCTCTCAGGGAAGATTTGGAGTTGACATGAGGAAATGTATCTATTGAGAGGGTGCCAAACCCTGGAGATGGCTTCCTGGACAGGGGGTCAATGCCCCAAGTCTGTTGGTGTTTAGGAAGCAGTTGGACAATGTCTTGAACTTGTGGTCAGGCAGTTGAACCAGGCAATTGTTGTATATCCCATCCAGTTGAATTCTGCTCTCCTTCTCCTCTGCACAGGGTTATTGGCACAAATGAGCTGTGTAAGCTTTACCCTTTGGCTGAAGTGGATTTTATATCCCATACAAACACAAGAAATAGGTGTGTGTTTAACAGAAGATCTAGGCAGCTTGCTTTCAGTGGGGAAAGGGACTATGACAGCGATAGCAGAAGTGGGCAATTTTTCCAGTTGGAAGAGCTGTTGTTTGCCTGGCTCTGATTTGGGCATAGATCTGAATGTTCTAGATCTGGAAATGACCATCCTTTCCACCACACCAGTGTAACCTCCACTTACTGGTTTTTCAAAGCCTGTGCTGTTTCCATGGTGGTCCTTTGGCACTGGCCGGGCCAGCCCATGGCTCTGGTTACACTTTGTCTTTCCTCCAGGCTGTGGCTGCAGAAAGCACCTTCTGTATCCCCTCATAAAAGAGTTTGTGTCCCTGGTTCTCATGGAAAGGCCCATGAAAATTATCACTGGTCTGCAGAGAGGGGACAGCTAATAGGGATGCTCCCTGGGCTGCAGGGCTGGTTTCTGCCGTGGCCTAAGTGAAGAGGAACAGCACGAGGTCTGTCCTTGGGAGCTGAATGCCAGAAAAGGCATGAGGAATTCCCAGCAGCTCTTCCCAGTGCATCAACGTGTGTACCTCAGGGTGTAGTACTGGGGAAAGGAGGAGATACTGAGAAAGGCAAAGAATAGAAAAATGTAGTTCAGGCAAAAGGGACCTAAAACTACCAAACAGTCCAACTGCCTGACAGATTCAGGGCTGACCAAAAGTTTAGCTGTGGCCTTTAGGACATTGTCCTGAGGCCTCCTAAATTCTGCCAGGCTTGGGGCATTCCTTGTATAGCTTTTGTGAAAAATATAAGACTGGCTTGGGTCAGATTATGTCTGCCAAAGCCTGCTGCTATTCAGTTTGTGGTGAGTCTTAGTGTAGTTTGGTGACTGCCACCAGTGTTGCTCTAATGAGACACATGGGAAATGGATGAAGGTTAGGAGTGGGTCATTTTGCACAGTGATGTTGTGGGCTCTCCATAGGTCTCCATGTGGTCATGGTCTTCGGATCATATTTGGTTTGGTTTTCGGGTCTACAGCTTGGGTGGAAAGACAGAGAAAGCGGCAAGGAAAAGCCAAACAGAAGAATTTAGGATCTCAGACTTCTCATGAGTATCCCAGCATGCAGGAGAGAGGATGGATGCTTGTGCATTTTGACAGGATTCCTCTAAAACTAACAGAGAGCTGTACCTTCATGGAAATCCATCCCCAAATCACCCTCTGTGTTTGTATGCTTGGTAGAAACTTGATGCAAACCTCTTTGTATAGCATCACACTAAGGACATTTTTAGTACCTCCAGAATTTCTCATAGTGTGACTATTCTGAGGAGGCTGTAGGTATGCAAAAGCCATGCAAAGCACAAAATGGGCACGTTTGAAATTCCGAGTATTTGAGAGGGGAAATGAAATGCTGTTCTCCCTTTCAGAGCTTTCCCAAAGCCCATTTTCAGGGAAGGAAGGGTGCATCAAGAGGATGAGAGAGGAAAAATGAATTCAATCCTTTGTCTAGGGAAGGAGCAAATGGTCCAGAATGATATGTTAAACTATTTACCCATAAGACTGAGAACTCTAGATCTACAGATTTTCAGGAAAAAAAGTGGGAAGTCATCACCTACTCTCCCAAGTGAGATGAAACACTGAAAGTGCTAAGAAGAGTTTTTCCTGGGAAGTAAAATTGTAAGGGCCCAAACAATGTTGTTTGGCCATCTTTGTAACTTTGCTTTATTTTGAGTAATTTTTCCTGAGTATTTTGAAGGAATGTTGTCTAGGGATGAAGCTGGCTGAGTGCCCTGATATGAACCAAAGTGCTACACTCTGGTTGTAGTCTTTAAAATTGGGATCTTGGACTACTTTCCCTACATGCCCAGATGCCTGCATCAGGTTCAGAGTACCCAGAAAGCATCTGGTATCTTTCCATAGAGCTGCATTATTCTCTGTAGACAGTAGTAACACAGGAGTCTGTGTGGAACGTGCTTTTAGTGACCACCAAATGAACAGATGTAAGTAGTGGGTGATCCCAAAGTAGCCAAGTTCTCGTGATGTGTGCCATTTTTTCTCATAGACCCAGGAGCACATGCTGTTAAATGTGACCTGTGGGCCACAATGAATTTCTGTGAGCTTCTATTTTTCTGCATTTGCAGGGTGAAGTGAAAAAAAAACACCACCTTTTTGCACTTTCTTTTTACAATTGCAATGGAGATGAAGGTGAATTTCCTGTCTGAGAATCGCTGGTCAGTGACAAAAATGATACTCTATAACTACCTGAAATGAGGCTGTGGCAAGGTGGGGGTCAGCCTCTTCTCCCAGGTAACCAGCAATAGGACAAGGGGAAATGGCCGGCCTCAAGTTGCACAAGCAGAGGTTCAGGTTGGAGATTAGGATAAAATTCTTCCCTGGGAGAGTGGTTAAGCATTGGAACAGGCTCCCCAGGGACATGGTGGAGTCACCACCCCTGGAAGCATTCAAAAATGAGTATATGTGGTACATTGTGATATAGTTTAGAGGACATAGAGGTGATATTCAAAGGCTGGACTTAATGATCTTGTAGATCTTTTCCAAACCTAATGGCTCGAATTTTTCTCCATTTAAAATCTATGGAAAAACCTGATCGGAAGAAATCAGACTATATTAATTTGCTTAGCTGTGCCTTTCATGCACAGAGGTTTGGAGTTTGTTTGTATATACTTAGCAGAGATGCAAAATATCTCCTTCACCCTATGCCATCTGAAGAATAAGGTGAAGGGAGTGATGGAACTGAGGATACTGGGAAGCCACCAGCACAGAAGCAGCATGTCCCTCAGATAGGAGGACTCCCATGAAGGCACAGCAGACTTACAGCTGCCCACAAGGACAAAGCACAGACCTGCTTTCCTGGCAGGGATTACAGAAATCTTCCCTAATTTCCCAGCCCACACAGAGGTTTCCAGCCCATAGGAGTTCCCGCCGACAGCCCTAAAGGCACCACAGACCGACAGAGAGAAATTACAATCTTGTAGTCTTTTGCCTTGTGATTCCTCTTTCCTTCTTCTTGCTGACTTGTTTTGACTGGGAATATTTTTTCCCCCATAGTTTTGAAAGGTGATATTTCTTCTTAAAGGATCATGAGAGCAAAGGGTCAAATCCTTGCCTTGTTTTTGTTTTCTCCTTTGTATGTTGGATGCATTCGCTGGCTCATGTTCCAGAACTGTGATTGGCATCAAAGCTGGCAGTGACAATTGTCTCTACTGATCTCCAGACTTCATTAAATTACATAGTTAACATTCAGAAAAAGGCTTTGCTAGTTTCTGCCAAAGTGAATTTCCTTGATTTCCTCTCCAGGTTCTTTCCTCCCCTGCCTGGCCCTGTTGAGGTTTTCTGAGCTGACACAACACGGCTTTTTGTGAGTTTTTGGCAGGTCACCTTCCAACTCAGGGTTGAGGCAGAAGACTGAGGTAGGCAGGACTCGGGGGCATGCCCCAGCCCTGAGGGGCTGCACAGCCAGCTGAGGTAGCCCCTTGCCTTGTGACGGGGTCAGGGTGTACTGTTCGCCTTTGTTTTCAGTTTGACTCCTGCAGCTGGAGAAAGAGGGGTTGTTTGCCTCCTACTCTCCCTGGAAATCCTGCAGATAACCACATAGGTAAATGCTTACCATTAGTACGGAGTGAGAGGCAAGGCTCTCAATTTACTTTTTTTTGTGATAAAACAACTTTTAAGAACCTATGGTGGTAATTTTTCTTTAGCATCTCATTAAGTATCCACTGATTTTAAGGTGGCCATGATGCAGCACTGAAGTCCTGGTAGGCAGTGGGTTTCCTTTGATACAGGGAGGGCTCTATTTATTCTGCTAACTATTTAGAGCTGGTGATGATGTGGAAGCTTTCACTCATGGCATGGCATACTCTAACTAAAAGAATTCTGGTTTTGCTGACATGCTGTTTTGAATGTATTTGGATATTAACAATAAATGATGGAAGTGCTTGCACATGGGGTAACAGCAGATATGGATCTTCCAGTCAAAAAACCTTCATATCCACCAAGACCTGCTTCAATTTGCAAAGCTGCAGTGGTTCATGCTTATAATGGAGAGGTTTTAAAGATTATTGGTCAGTGTTTGATACTGATTAGTATTTCTAATAAGGTGATCTTTTACCTGCTACCTTTCCTTTCTTGAGCAAATCCACATGAAACCTTCCCACCTAGTAAAGTAAGCATTGAGACAGTGCTCATCCTTCATACCCACTGAAAACAATGCATGAACTCTGTCATCCTGACCACTGGTTTTTGATAAGCTCCTGTGGGATTCTTGTACTCAATCTGTGCTCACAAAATATAAGCAGACAGAAGAGGTACATACTGAGGGGGTCCTGTGAAAATGGACTCCAAATTGTAGGTGCTCTGTCAGGGTTGCCAAAATGTAGGTTGATTTTATATGCAGTTGGGCATATGGTTGTGGTTTTTCCAGAGCTGTGCTAGGAGCCTGTAATATGTTAGACAAGGATTACCTCTAGTGCAGTTGTGCTGGAGGGTCAAAATGTGTGTGAAACAGGAACTGAGAAACTGAATTAAACTTTATGATTATTTTAGTCTAATTTCTTATGGAAATAAAGCTTAAGGCATCCCACTTATTTAGGTGTGTATGCATGTGTGCCTTCCTGTTCTTTGGGTGCTTTCTCAACCCACTGGCCTGATATTGAAGAGGGATTATCTCTCAGTTAATTAATGAATGTAATTAATGGAGATGGTGGGAGGGAAAGGAGAAATAGTACTGCTGTCTTCTCTTGGAAGAGAGACTTCAAAGTGAATGCAGTTCTTGCTAGATGTGGGATAAGCCACCCTGAGGCATGGTGCCTTTGGAAACCACCCTTCTGAGCTCCTGCTCCTCATTCCGCTGTGCCCATCCTTCCATTCAGTGGCTGTGAACACCTGTGGTGGCAACTGGAGACTGGTTCTCATACAGATTTGTAGATCTCATTGCCATAGCCACAGGTTTCATGGATGGCCCTTCAATACTACTGTACATGCACAACAAGGATGGTGTTATTTGCAAAGTGTTTTGAGATTTATGTGTTTGATGATTTTATCCCAGTGCAGGGAAAAGGCACAGTGAGACCAAGTTGCTTTCAAAGGAGAATGGTTGGGGTGTGGCTGGTGTTGAATTTGGTGTCAGCAAGGCTGTGGTAACCATCTTCCTTCAAAAATATCAAACTCTGTGCTCAGACTGAAAAACAATGATGAGCGATGCTGTAGCAACATTATCCATACATTCATTCTAAATGCTGAATTGTCAGTGCTGTGCTACCCAATACAAGGTGCAGTTTCTCATTATAAAGGTGTCTTTGGACTGTATTTTGTTGAATGTGAAATATGTGTGACATTTTTTTCTTTCAAAGAAATTGAAGGTGTCTCGTTACCTAAAAAGAAAAAAAATGTCCCCAGGAGAGTATCAGAGGATCAATTTTTCAGCATGGGATTATACAGTTTGGCTGTATAGGCTTAAGGCTTTTAATTTGCTTACACATAGATAGACTTACTTGAGCTCTATACATCACCAGATCAATGCAAATCTATTTAATAGAAACTTGGGTCAATATTAAAAGAATTCCATTAACCAGCAATAAGGACCCTGGAATAACATGATTACTATAGGCTTCCAAGCACACATAAGGAATCAAGGATCTTCTTCATACTAAGCTGAAACAATACCATTGTGGAAACCTCTCCTCTACTCCCCGTCTCATGAAAAGTAAGAATGAAAAAGGATAGAAGAGGCTGTACAGATTTATTTATGTCATTAATATTGTCTCCTTAGGTTAGCACCTCTGACACACACTGAGTGAGTGCTTCTGCAGCTTATGGTAGAGAAAGTGTAGATGGGCAGAAAAGGTTTGGGCAATTATTCCAGGGGAAGAAGAGAGAAATCAATGAATTCTGAAGGACACAAAGCAAATGTGACATTTCCTGAAGATAAAGTTGATTTTATTTTCTTTTATTCTTTATTTTAGCCATGGTAACTAAGGAAAAGAATAAATGTTTTCTTCCTATTGTTTTGAACGGCAAGTCCCATATTGTGATCCTACTGAATTAACTTTTGAAGGATAAGTTTCCTATGACTACAGGCCACAAACCTGAAATCTGCAATGCAGAATATAATTCTGAGACCCATGGTTTGGTAGCAGAAAATCAAGATTGTCCTGGAAAAAGTTACCACTTTGACTGAATGGAGACTGCTGTTGGAATCCCCCACTGGTTTATTTTGTGTGATAGATTTCTTCACTTATAAAAGGCAAAAAGACCATCAGCTAAAATGACCCTCTTGTTAGATTAAGCCTGGGGTTTTGCAAGAAAACTGTAAGCAGCGTGCATTAACAGCTTAAAACAGAGACTTAGATGCCTAACTCTCTCAACCTATCTTGGGCATCCCCTCTGTTGGGAAGAGCAAAAGGAGGGTTGGCAAAAACAGATGGTGGGAGGAAATGGATACATTATCCCTGGCCATCTGTATTGTGCTGGCCACAAAAGGGTGGTGTTTGCCTGTGCATAGTTTCTCTTAGAAACTGGAAAATAGAGGCCACACAGGAAAAAATGTCATGTTTGCAAGGTGCAGAATCAGGTGTAGAAATGTGCTTTAGGTCAGCATTCCACAAGCCTTTGTTGTAGCTTCCTTGCAATGAGTTAAGAAAGGATTTTGGGATGGGGTTTGGGGAAGTACTGGGGGTAGAGCTGCAGGTTTGAAAAGTGCAAAATCATGAGACTGGTTTGCTGAAATAGTCCCCTCATTACAAAAGTGCTGAGCCAACTGGACAAGAGCAATTTGGAAGGGCTTAGGGCATTGGATTCATGCTCAAAATTTATATTTGAAATACAGCATCTGTGAATTGGGGAAGGATCAGGAGAGCAAATAGGATAATTTGTACCTGGACCTTCTAGAGAGGGTTGCAAACCCTTCCATGCTAAAGCACAGAAGGCCAAAACCTACACTTTCCCCTATATCCATGGGATCTCTGTCTCCCCCTGAATATTTTACAGCCAATCAATTTTCTCCTCAACTTCAAGTAGAGTTGTTTTTTATTTTTTAATGAGGGTGTGTAGAAATCAAATGCTGCCACCCAGGACATCGTACTGTTTTGAAATGCAGCCCATGAAACACAGTACTGCCTCCCAAGGCCATGTGCAAGAACACCAAGAATAGTTCTAAATATGAAGATTTTAATGATCGGCAGCAGTCAACACCATTCTCCATCAAGATGCAGGTGTAGGTAAATGGTTCAACAGAAGCTGAATCCTTTCTCCTGCTTGGCTTACTTGCCTGAAGGAACTTTATAGGGCTATAGCAGCCAAAAATCTCCTTTTTCCTAATATAAGGTTGTGCTTCCAGTAGGGCTACTTACCGGTAATTTTGAAGTTTTCCCTTTTCCAGCAAGCCCTGTCCAATATAGGCAAGAGTTAGATAGATAGACTTCTCCAGGCTAATTTAGGAATTTTTTCTCTTCTTGCACTTTAATTTTCAGTCTATATTTTACTGCTTGGTCTGCATTTCTTTAAAGAGAAACCTACTACTTTAGCCTTGTCCCCAACCACTGCTTGCTCAGATCATCTTGGACTTGACCTTTGGAGATGAAATAACCTCCTTGACATTAACCCTTTCCTTTTTAAAAATGTATTTGCATTTTAAAGCATTTCTATCTGCTTTCTTCTCCTTACCTGGTATTTTGCAAAATAAACTTCATAGAACAAAAGTATTTGAGAAGCAGGTATTTTTATTTTCTGTTTTTCTAACCATATGAGATGAATTTGCTGTTACAGAGAGACTTGAACAAGCCAGATTTTATGTGGATTTAGGGAATAAGCTGTGTGAGGAGCAAAGCTGTCTTGCTAAGGAAAAGTACTTTTCAATAGAAGTTTTAAGGATTGTATATGTAACCTGTGAGTAGCAATTAATTCCTTTGATGACTGAATTGTAATATGGGATATTATGTCCTGGATGACATGACAGTCTTTGGATTTCATGGCCAGTTATCTGTCAGGCTGTGAGAAAGCTTATTCTGGAGGTTTTTCACACTCTCTGTAGCCCCATTGTCACTGGGACTCAGGGTCTCCTTGTGAGAAGTGCTAATGCAAAATGCATTGGCACTTGCTGGCAAGAGAGTTAGGCCTGTTGGTACGAGGGTCACTTGTCCCTTTTCAGCCCATGGGATACAGATCAAACCTCTCATTACAGAGGGAGAGGAGAGCAGTACTCCTGTGTCTGTGATGCTGCACAACAACAGTGTTATAAGCTATTTCTCTGCTATTTCTCCGCTTTCCCCGTTTTTCACTTGTTGTCATGGATAGCTCTCTAGTCTCAAGTCAGAAATGGATAAATTTCTAAAAGCTGGAGAGTTGGTCTCTGTGCAACACTTAAAATTTTAGTATTGAAAACTGGTGTCTATCAACAATGTTAATTATTAAGTTTTTAACAGCATTTGGGCAACAGGGACTGTCTCTAACATATTCTGGCCCTGGTGTAGGTGTTTGCTTACACTGAGAATGAAGGCTTTTTTCTTTCCCTTTAACATGTCACAAACAGCTAAAAGGCTGATTTAGCTATTCCTTTCATTCATGGTTCCTAAGCTGTATGCTTTAAGCAGTCTTTTCACTTGGAGGTTGTGCTATTTTTGTGCTTGTTTTCATAAATCCAGCTGCTTTCATTCAGACTTCTCAACAATGATAGCTCAGCTTCATGTACCTGTCCTTTTTCTCCTGTGTTCCCTTATGGAACCATAGCCTCCCAAACTCTGCAGGAATTCTTGGGGTGGGAGACAAAAAACCAAACCTGCCAGTGTTGGTCTGCATTGTTAGTCCTGTCACTTTTAGGAGGTGAGATATCCTCTCACTTCAGAAGCAGGTCTGCAGTGTCCATGAGGATGGTGTGCTACCTGGGAAGGACATGTCTAAATTCAGCTAGTATGACTGAATAAACGTATTGGAAACATCAGGGAGTTCATATATATATAAATATTAATTTTAATGTATTTATTGTATATATTATAATAAATCCTGAGGTTGTGTCTAAAGGCTGACATTGTCTGCATCTAGGGACATACATAGAAGTAACCTGGACAAATAGCATCATATGTGAATTTTGAATCTGTCTCCTCAATGAACCAACCTTCTCTTGACTGGCTGTACTGCAGAAGCATCCTGAAACACCCTCCAAGATGGGGCAGGGCAGTTGTAAATAATTAGTCATAAAGCCTAAGTTGTAAATACAAGAGGGTAACATTGTTTCAAAGTGCCTAAGATAACACTTGCCTGCTGAATAATGCTCTTTTCACGCAATCTAATTCTTCTGCATTGCTGTAAGGGCAGGAGCCTAAACAAGCCAGAGACCTGAAGGCTTTTTTGAAACTTTGATTCCTGGGAGAGTCTCTGTCATTTCACTCTGTTGCAGAAATCAGAGCATTTGGAAACTGTTTCCTTCCAAGTTATAGCACAGCCTGCTTTATCTAACATAACCTTTAATGGAGCGCCCATTGGTTCCTTAAGGACACTTCCTTATGTCAGCTACATCTCATTGCTTGGGAATTTGTCCTGATAAACACTGCAAATGTTACTGTGCTCAATTTTATTCCTTTACTTGTAATTGTGTCCCTTTGGACCACCTACACCCTCTCCATAGAGCTCTGGAGGGCTGTGGAAGATGAAGAGCGTTTTGTGAGCGCGTTATTCCGGATGTGCTCCTTACCCGCACAGGGCAAGAGCAGTGTTCTACAGTTCTTTGGACATTTTCCTCCTGCTTTAGAATTTCAGGGAGCTCTGGAAAGATAATTATCTTTTTGCCATCACCTATCTGAGAATGTTGATTATTTAAACACTGTCCTTGTTGACTTTACTCCTTTTAGCTGTTTTCTATCTAGAAATGCTTTTCTTTTTCTTTGTGTGTGTGCGCATCTCAGCGAGAGGGTGTGTTTCTTTAAAATATGTATTTTCTCTTTTATTGTGGCAAGAAACATATCTGGTAAAGAAAAAAGAAAATACTTAACAGGATTGACAATGTGTCAGAGTGACTCTTGATAGTGTTAGGTATTCTGGGTTGACATAAAAGCCTTTTCTCATCTGAGAAAGTCAGAACTGTTACCCTAAAATAAAATTTATAACCATGCATGTGTTTATTTAATAAGGGGAAATATTGTTTGGATTTCAAAGAAGTGTCATGCAAGAATGGCAGAGTGAGCAAAGTAGTGTAGAAAGTAGACAGCCATGGTGTAAGGTGCAGCTGAAGGGGTACAACTGCCTGCACAAGTTTTGTGTGGGGACACCTCTGCAGTGGGTTGAGAGGTAAAAGTTCCTCTTGTCGTTATTTGAGCTGGCAATGCTTGCCATACTTGTTTAGGTTGGTTTTTTTCCCCACCCTGAAAATAGATTATTGTTTGACTCAAGTACTTTGTTAACACTGGAATAATAAACAGTATGTCTTTTATGTGACAGGATACCTGAAGGACTTGAGCTGAACATAAACACTGGAAAGGATAATGTTTTTCACTAAGTGCTTTGTACTTCTGGCTAAGAAGAGTGGATACCACGAGCCGCTTGCCACTGTTTGTATGGCCACTTGCAGAGATGTTCAGGGTCAACAGGTCTTTCATAAACAGCTAAATTAAGCTTATAAATCTTGCATGAGTGAAAGATATGCTGATGTTCACAGATACAACAGGTGAAAGCCTATTAACAAGTAGCAATGCATGTAGTTATAAATACTCTCAGAAATTCAGTCTACTCAGTTTTCCTTGCACGTGTAATCCTGTTTTCTTGTCTTTGGCTTATCTGATGGGGCAAATCTGTTTCAATGCTGATGTCCCAGCACAACCTCACCCTTCCAGTGGATTGTTCTTGATTACCAGCAGATGTAGCAGAGCTCTTGGTCCTCCCTGGGTCTCACAGGAACCTCAGGCAGCCCTCTGATACTCTTTTTCCTTTACCAAAAGTCTTTGATAGTGAGTTACCTGCTCGTGGCAAGCAGGGATTCTCCAGTAGGAAGATACCCCCACCTATAACAATATATTTGCATCAATTTAATCACAGCATTCAGTTCTTCCCCCACCCAATATCTTCCTCTCTTTTCCGCATAAAGTTTAGAACAAACTGAAGAGACACCATAAGGGCAAAGCCTGCTCATGAGCCCACTGATTTAAATCTACCCCAATTTAATTGCAGCTAGTCTTGTTCCAGACATGCCAAGAGCAGAACTGTGTTTCACTGATTTTTAGAGTCTGGAGTGAAAGAGCAATAGGCCTTCTTTCTGTGTGCCAATTAAAAAAGATAAAGTCTGCTAAAAAAAAGGTAAACTTTTATGGGGGTGGTTGGATTTCTCTTCGTACCGTCAGACAATGCAAGTTTACACTGGATCAATAAACCACCACCAGGCCAGAACAGTACTTGTTGGTTAGTAAAGGGAGTCAAGTGAAAACCTCTTCTATAGGAAAACCAGAGCACTGACAGCATATAACCAAGTGGATGCATTTTTGGCCACAGACAAAGCAGGACCCAGTGGATATGCAGCCAGAATGAGCTGGTAGATCCCTGTTTTCTTGAGAGGAACCAGGACCACTGTATTTCAGCGAAAGGGTCAATGTTAGATCCTGTTGAAGCAGAGCAAATGGGTAGGTGTGTGCACCCAGCTGTGTCAGCACCCCAGCATTCAGTTCCATGGGGATCTTCATGCAAGAGCAGGCGCTCAGAACTGTTTTTTCAGGTCTGACCCAGAATAGGTGCAACCTCTGCCAGGGCCCCCCTGCTATAGGGAAACTGGTGATGATGTATTTTGTGTGAGTTGAAAACTCAGTGCTTAAGTGGAGTGGGAAAGAAAGACTGAATTCCTCCATTAAAAAATTCTTTTTCAGCCTAGTGCTAATCAAAGTGAGGGTTTTTTTTTAAACTTCTACCTTTCCCCAACACCAGCATTTTCTGTGCATTACCTCAGGTCTGCTTCTCTTAAAATTTTGTCTTCCAGCCAATTTTCTTAGTGTTTTCACCTTTTATAAAATTTCTCCTTTCTTGATTGCTGGCTCTTCTGCCTTGGAAGGCCTCCTCATCCAACCTCTGCAGGTGGACACAAGCTTCACGGTGCCACATCTAGGTTGATGTGCCAGCTGGCCCTCTCCAAGGCATATGTGGTCACTGCAGTGAGTTCAACACCCTATATAACTTTCTAGTTAAGAAGTTCAGGCTCCCAGGTTACAAACTCCTTGGAGGAAGAATAAGCCTTTGACACCTGCAAAGTGCTCCTGTTCTCTTGCTGCACAGGCAGCACAGGCCTACCCTTTTTCTGTTTCCGTCAAATTTATCTGTGCATCATGAGCCTGTGTGGTGGTTGGGGGGCCCGGATTCCCTTGCTGCCCCCACGTATCTGTGCACACTTGACACCCTGGGCACTACCAGACTTTCTGAGGCCATGATTTCTATTCTGTTTGATGATGCTGTCATTTGCCTGCACTGCTTGATTTGTGGGTTGCTTGTTTGCACTCAGCTCTTTAAAAGAGCTCCTGGGAGATTTCACCAGCCCCATGTTGGCAAAACAACATAGTGGGAGAATGTTCTCCTACCTCGCTTCTAATTCCATCACCCATCTCATTCCTCATGGAGATGGTTAATATGAAATACTTGCCAGACATTAAAATGAGCTATGTTGAGAAGGACCTCAGCAGGTTGGAAACAGAGGCAGAGAAGGACAGTCTGAAATTCATCAAAGGCAAATCAGGGTCTGTCCCTGAGGAAAAGTAACCCCAGGCACCAGTACAGGATGGGGGCTTATCTTCTGGGAAACAGCTCTGAGGAGAAGGAGCAGAGGGTCCTGGTGGGCAACAAGATGTCCAGGAGTCAGCAGTATGTCCTTGTGGCCAAGAAGGCCAATGGTATCCTGGGGTGAATTAGGAAGAGCATTGCCAGCAGGTCAGGGGAGGTGACCTTGACCCTCTACTAAGCCTGGTGGGGCACATCTGGAGTGCTGTGTCCAGTTCTGGGCTCCTGGGGCACGAGAGACATGGAGCTCCTGGAGCGAGTCAAATGAAGGGCAAAAAAGGTGACTGGGGGACTGGAGCATCTGTCTTATGAGGAAAGGCTGAGAAAGTTTGGCTTGTTCAGCCTCAAGAAGAGATGACTGAGAGGGCACCTCATCAACATCTCTAAATATCTGAAGGGAGTGTGCCAAGAGGATGTTTCCAGGCTTTCCTCAGTGGTGCCAAGCAATAGAACAAGAGACAATGGGCAGAAGCTGATGTACAGGAAATTCCACCTGAGCATGAGGAAGAACTTTAGTGTGTGGGCGACTGAGCACTGGAACAGATTGCCCAGAGAGGCTGTGGATTCTCCCTCACTGGAGATATCCAAGAACCATCTGGACACAATCCTGTGCCACGTACTCTACTAGGATCCTGTTTGAGCAGGGAGGGTGCACCAGATGACCCCCCTGTGGTCCCTTCCAACCTTACCTATTTTGTAACTGTGTGAGTCTTCTTTTTAATTTTTATTTTTTCATACTTTCCCCCACAACATTATAGTTTTCTAAGACACCAGGAAAAGCTCATGACCATAAGGCCAAGTAGCAGGTATGCCCTTGTGTCTCCTTTCTACTACAGACGGAGGCAAGGAGCCACAGGGCAGGCAAAAAAAAATGTCTCTTTCTCCTCCTCCCCTCCCTTCCTCCCTCCCCACACTTCTCTTGATCTGCTGGTGGCTCCTAAAAGGATTAATTAGAAAGATGTGAGCAGGGGTTGGAACGTCAAAAAACAATCGTCACTTTCATATCTGACCCCTATCACCAGCTGCAGAATTAACAAATTGAATGTCGTCAGCAAACAGGAGTTGCAGATGATATGAAGTTCATTACTAGCAGCACAGGGCTTGTTTTCAAAGCCCAGTTTAAACAACTCTTGCTGATTAAATTCCTTGCTGGGGCTCCTGCCAGACACATTTAGAAAATACGGATGTCTAACAACTCTGTCTCTCTCTGCCCGTCTTTTCTTTTTTTTCCGCTTTTTTTTCTTTTCTCTTCTTTTTTTTTTCTTTCTTTC
>VZRZ01007230.1:47294-108621 GCA_013398175.1 Climacteris rufus
TTTCTTTTTTTTTTTTTCATTTTTAAAATGTAATTGAATACATTGAATTTTAAACAAAATGTCACTTACCAACATTTTTCACTTCCAAAGTTCCGGCTGGATTTTTTTTTTTTTTTTGCTTGGAAGTGTAGTAACAGTGAGTTTTGCAGATATCTGTCGATGGCCAGGTCTCATTTTTGCCTTGAAAACCATTACATACCTGTAAAGCGTTCATCCTAAGTCTGCGTTTGAAGCCAAGTGCTGTGCACAGGTTGAATTCCTCACGTACTTGTGCTTACACTGATTACTGCTCAGCAACTGAGCATACAAGTGCACAAAGCATCTCTGTCAGGCAGGAAGTTATTTTTGGAAGAGTTTGCCACAGCATGAGTTTGCTGCACTGCTGAGCAACCAGCATGGGATGTCTGTAGCACATGAGGAAAAAGCCACTGCTAATGCAGCGTACCTGGACACAAAACTGCAGTATGAGACTGCAGAAAGATTTGCTCTCAAATCTAGTTAAGCCTGTAGGACAATGTATGTCCCCAATACCGGCTGTCATTAGCAGCTGATTGGTGACACTCAGCCAATATTTTGTGCCAGAATTCATTCAAGTCCAGCAAAATGAGAGGTGTAGGAAGCCTGGGGTTAGAGAAGTCCCTGGTGAAGTTCAGTTGGTAGAGGAGGAGTTGGAGAAACTTCCAGTGAAGGTTACCCTTGCAGGGCACTTTTGCAAGTCATGTTAAAGGAGTTCACATAAAAGAATAAGTTAATGAAAATCCTGCTCCTTCCCATTCCTCTAACCTGGTAAAGGTGTAAAGAAACGTACTTGCAAGGAAGAGCACTAAGCAGCCTTTATGGACTGTGAGCAGAGCACAGCAAAGCCCGTGGCTGGGCCCCTGCAAGGACAGCTCTTTATTGGGAGGGACACCACAGAAATACCATCTTCTGTGTCTATACACCACACTGTAATAGGGTTAGCTCACTGTAAAAGTGTAATTAATGTCATGTAATATAAAGATTTACCATCTTCTTTAAGGACTTATCCCCCAGGCAGCTTTCTGGCATCATTCAGTAATCTAAATTAAAATGACACTGCCCATTCTCCATTTTTTACCCTTTTTCCGACTGTATGCTTGTTGCCAAAGATGTTTGCTGTGGGATGCCTCTTCACCAGAGCAGGGTTAGGAAGATATTATGTAACAATAGCAGTGCTGCCTTCCCCAGTTGAGTGAGGAAGAAAACAATACGTAACTTGTCTGGAGTTTTTCTTTCTCTCGCTTTAAATCTTCCACTGTGCATTTTCACACCAGGCTGCCATGTCTCCCACATCCTTATCACTTGCTCTTGGAGGTTACTGAGGAAATAAATATCCATTTTCCCTTCATTTTTTCTACAAACAGGACTTGTACTTGAGGGAGGAATGTTAAGATGGTTTTATTGACCAGCTTGAATGTGCACCCTCTGAAGCATTTGTGCTGGGGCTATATCTATTTCTTGTAGAAACCCTGGTATCAGGTGGTGTTTGTAGTTGCAAAAAAAGCAGAGAGCACCACAGTGCCTAGGTCACCACCTGCCACTTCCATCCCTCTTCTTTACTCCCTCACCTTAAGCACATGCATGTATTTCTGGATTATTTGTGCCATGTTCATGCGTACTCTCTGCAAAGCTTGCTGCAGTCAGCAAGAGACTTCTCAATGGTTTTCTTTTGGGACCAGTCCTGCTGTGACCTGATTTTTGACCTAACTCAGCTAACTTAGCAGAAGAAGATAAGGGTCTGCTTTTCCCAGAATGTTACAGGGGCCACACTTGCTTTATGTCAAAGGTGGAAAAGCTCCTTGTGATGTCCATGTGTTGAAATCCCAAACTCCTGTGGCTCCCAGGCTGAGACCTCTCTTTTGAAGCCTTAACACAGGCCAAAGCCGTCCACACTGCCATGCACAGAAATCAGTTTGTGCTTCCTTCCGCTCTCAGTACCACCATCCTCAATACCAGGCTTTGCTGTGACTAGCTGCTCTCTGCAGCAGCTTCTCCACATTTCCTCAGTTTCTCTGCCATTTACCAACCAGTAAAAGTTCTTCCAGACCAAAAGTATTCTTCCCCCTTTAGTTGCCCATACTGGCCAGGGTGCAGTGCTACAAAGGACAAGCTTTGCTGCTGTAGTGTAACTGGAGAACAGGGAAAGGCTGGTTTGTGCCATCAGCCTTGTGCAAGGCACCCAAGCTCAGATGATAACTGATTAAAATGTGACAAGGCTTTTTTTTTTTAACCTTGTTTTCTCCTGTCTGCTGTCTCAGTCCTGGACAGTCAGGGTGCTCAGCTCAGTCACTTGAAGGGATATTAGTTCTGACCCTTTGATTGCAGTCATATGAGCAGCAGTCGTCCGGGTGATTTAATGGAGTGTGTGACCCTCTTGTTATCATGTACTATAAAATCCAGAAGTGGCAGATCACCTGGGCACACGGCAGGACCCAGAAATATTGTCTGGCAAAGCTGTCACTCTGTTGCAGGCTCTCAATTAATATACAGTTTGATTTTTTTCCATCTCACAGTCTATTGCCTAACACTGACCTGGTGAGAGGCAGCTGCAAATAGCTATTTGCATCAAAAGCTCCCCAGTCACTCCAGATTAGAGCAAGCACATATTTTCCCAGCAAATGAATTGTTCCCATCTGTGAAATTACAGCTACTCACTTTTGTTTTGTTTAAATCAAAACTGCAGGGCTCATGTGGCAGGCTGTCTGCTGCCTCCAGGTATCCAGGTCTCACGCCGAGATGCTGAGTCGAAGGCGAGAGCGATCGCTGCGGCTGTTGTTTTGTCACGGGCTGTTTGTCTGGGCTTTGACAAGGAGCATGCACAGAGCAGCCCTGGCCTTGCATGAACTGTTCGGGCAGAGAGGGGAATGGCTTAAGGGACCTGCTGGAGACCTGGGGCTCGCCGGCCCATGAGGAGTCAGTGGAGATGCTTTCTGTGTAATGCTCTCTGTGAGTCTGACCTATTGATTGTCAGGAGTCTCAATAAATTTAGATCGCTGGTTTGTGTCTGCACTCCCTAAGAAGGGGTAGGACAATGATTAGCTGCAAAGATCAATAGGGAGGAGTCTTTTAATCGACCATGTAAAATGTGTCCTTCGTCACTGATGGTGTGTTAATTGGGATTTAATTCTTGAGGGGGCATTCACCTGTCCCTCCCAGTTTTCTCTCTCCTCTTGAAGCCCTCGTTGAGAAATCCAGGGTAACTTGAAAGTTAGAAAGATGCAGAATGAAGGTTTTATTATTTTTGGAAAATTATTTCCTCTGTATCGTGTCCACCTCCACCCTGAAATATGCATCTGCAAATTTCTAAAAAAGTCCTCTTTCAGTGGCATTCACCATATATTTAACATCCTGGCGTGCTGATGCATTTCTCAGCCAAGGGCTTGGTAGGAGGGAGATTTGGAGCCTGACTGCTTGCTGGCAGCCACAAGAGACACACAGGTCTCTGAGATGCTGCCAGATGCTCAGAGACAACAACTGGGTGTCCCAGCAACGTGGGACATGGCAGACATGTGTCATGCAAAGAGCCTTCCAGCCAAGCTCACAAAGTTATCTGCTGACTCTTGCTGATGCTTCTCTCTTTCACACCCTTAGCTTTCACCCGTGGCTCAGAGTTTGGACAAGGAAGGGGTGACAAACTCTAAGCCTGCCCATGTGGCTCGGCCTCAGAGAGATTTAGGGACAAGCTGCCTTGATCAGTAGCACAGCCTGAAGGAGCAGTGTCTTCCCTTACACCCACAAGGGGTGCAGTGCTTTCCTCAAAACACAGAGGTCATGGAAGGAAGAGAGCAAACTTTCTTTTTCTTTGAGCATGTAAGATGCATGGTTTGCTGGTATTTCTTTTTAAATTGATTTCTTTTTTTGTGAACAGGTAAATTTTGTTTCAGGTAGATTTTGTTGTTGTTGTTGTTGTTGTGGGAATTGACTTCTCTTCTAATGAGAGGATGAGACCTGGCTTCTCCAGGGGCTGTCTCCCTCAGTCTCTACCTTCCTCCCATGATGGACCCTGTACCTGTTGCTCAGCTTTCACTGGGAGCAGCTACTGAGAGAGCCAGGCTGTGGGGCAGACCTCAGAGGCTTCCTTTCCAGAGCAGTAGCTTATCCCAGCAGAACAACATCTTTTCCAGAGAAAATCTTGTCGAGTCTGTGCAATAGGAACAAAGCCAAAAGTGAGAAGAGAAGGATATGATGTGAACTTTGCTCTAGGTCCTACCATGCTGTAATAGCTGGTTTAATATTTTTGACCATTTCAACAAAGTCTTTCTCTGTGTCAGTCTCATCAACAAATTCAGGATTAGTGCCTGTCTTCACAGTTCTCACCCCCATAGAGAAAATCTTTTAATTCTTCAGTTTCCTTTGAGACTTTCCAGTTCCAGCTTTGGTGAAAAAAAATCTTGTCACAGGCTGGAAGATGGAAGCATCCCAGCTAAAAGCTCTGACATTTTTTCTTATTGCAAATTCTTTAATCTCTTTTAACAGATGACCTCTCTAGGGCTATTGTATTACCTTCCTGCTAGACTTCTGACAGGTCTTCTATTTAACTAAACCAATAAATATGTATATTTGCAACATATATTTCAGTTATCCAGAATAACTGTACAGGGTATTTGTTACTCAGTAAATAGCTTACCATTAATATTGAAAACTATTGAGACCTATGTGACTGTGTGGAGATACAAAATTCTTGGATACAAAATCCATGAAGTTTCCTTGTTGTAGTTTAGCTGGCTAATTAATAAATATTCATACACAGATCCTGAGTTCCCTCACGCTGCAAAGTATTTTGGGGAATGGACGAGTAAAACAAAGCAGTGAAAGGAGTCTGTCACCCCAAACACAGTCACATCTTCTGCAGCTTCAAGGAGGGAATGTGGTGGGAACCAAACTCAGCTCTGTGCCCCATCTCCATGGCTAAGCTGTCTTTCTAAGCACCATGTCCCTCCCCCTTCCTCTCCTCAGGCTTGTGAAACAGCTGGTTGCAGTTTGACAGTGCAGAGGACAGCGGGAGGAAAGACTGTACCAGTGGTGCCAGTTGCAGTGCCAAATCTGTGCCAAGGACCAGAAGCTTAGGGTGGAACCTAAATATCTCCTGATTTCTGGCACAGGGAAGCTCTGTGTGGAGACTTCTTGATGTTGCTGTTGTGTCCTCTCGTTTGAAGGGAGACCTGCTGTGAGTTCTACAGACCTGTTTTTTTCACTGCACAGCCCTTGCATGTCAGCCACCAGAGAGAAGTTTCTCTTCAATACCCTTTTCCTAAGCGAAGGGCTTGAGAGGGAGCAGTTGAGTTTTTTCTAATGCTTTCTTCTGTGATGGGATTAAGCAGGACCTGCTCCTTTAAAAAGTGTCCCCTTCCCCATCATCCTCCCTCCTTCCAATTACAGCACTAATTTCAGTAATGGAGCATTAATGGAGTAATGGACTGCTGAAGCTGGCCTGAAGGAACTGTAGTGCTCAGCACAAATTGAGTAAATAAACCATATATTAGATTTCTAAACAATACTTTTAGTCTAGTCCCCAGGGAAAGAGAGTTGTCAAGACTTACTTAAGTCAACCCAGCAAAACGTATGCAAAAGATCCACCCATTCATACCCTGGAAAGTGGCACCAGTGGCCTGAACCATCAACAAATCTCCCACATAAATCTCTGCTATCCTGACAGAGAGAGCTTTGTGTTGCTTCCTTCTCCCAATTCCTCTTCTTTGATTTATTTACCAATAAGCAGCTTTGTGCCTGTTTTCATTTGTGTCCTGCTAGAGAGCTGTCCCTGTACGTTGATAGAGAATGACTTGCAATTTTAAGGAGAGTTATCACGGAGCTGTAGGAAGTGATGGATGAGAGTGGTGCCCTAAACAGTTTTCAGGACTGGGAAAGTCCTGATTTTTTTTTTTCTTCCAAAAGCAGCAGCTCTCTGTCAACGTTTTCTATTACCTTATGTTAAAAATAGGCTTTGCACTACCTTAGCCAAATAAATAGGAATGACTAATGAAGTACTGACTACCCAGATTTGGCCCACTAGCATCGGGGTGACTAATTGTGATTTAGTTACCCTTGAATGTGCGGGCTGAAGTCAAGGTTTTCCTAGGCAGCATGCAAGCAGAGTGAGAGCCAAACACACAAGGCGGGGACTTTGAAGCAAGACAAAGGCACAGTGTAGCAAAATTACACTTCCACGTCAGTCTCCAGGTCAGTGAGAGCACCAGGGTAAAATACAAAACTCAGACCAATGCCATGTCTTCAGCAAACTTTTTGCATCTTGAAGGAGCAATCATGAAAAGCCATAATTCCTACAGGGCAGCAACTTGTGGGTGTTCAACATCCCACAAGATGATTATTTACTTTCTACAAGCTTCAGTGTGATCTGAGAGGAATCTTTTGAGCCTTTTGTGGCAGAAACAAGCAGGGTTTTTTCTGCTTTTATTTCCTCTCAACCCTGAGGCAGTCAAGAGAGAGTGGATAGGGCTCTAGCTCTAGTTTATAAGTTTTATTCAGCTTTGCCTTTGTTACGAATAAGATAAACAATGGCAGCTTAAGCTTGAATTGAAAGAGAGAAGATTGGTTTAGTCCTGTAATCAGACTGGAGATGGGGTCCAAACCATAGCATTTTATCAGGGGGAGTTTTACGCAGACATCATTAATCTGCTTCAGATGTCTGACACTTAGAACTTGGGTATGTTAAAATCACTCCCTCACTTAACCTCTGGATATGGCATGTGAAGGAATCAAAATCCACTGATGTACAGCAGACTGAGATGCTGGAGTGTCTCTCAGGGTCTAAAATGTCACTTGTGTTCGTTATTTTTTATTGGGAGTAATTTTGAATGATAGGTGTAAGAAGAAGCATGCATACTGTGCTGGTAATAATAACCTAGCAAATTTAGCCATAAAATCCAGACTTCTGCTTTTACAACTGATGGGGATAGGTAATTTGGATGTGTTCTGAGTATACAAAGGAACTGCTATTTTTTTTGTCTGTGTGGGGAGGATTAACTTAATACCCTATGAGTAATTTTTTAGGCACCAAACCAAGTACGTCTCCAGGAGTGATGAGTTTTTCACTGAACACACACACCCAGCAATATGGATTTAAGAGCCTGGAAGATGTCTGTTCACCATTTGAAATGGTATGCAAGTCTCATGTTTTAGGAAATGGCCTTTAAATGTTTCCATTGAACTCGTGAGCGTACTATTTTCACAACACAAACACTCTTGAATCCAATCAGACTGCTAAGCTCCTCCCTTAGTACCATCCTCTTCCAAGAGGAACAGCTCTAGCTTATCCAGCTTGACAAAATACTGCACCTGCAAACTTCAGATCCTCCTTTTATAAGGCCTGCATTTCTCTCCTTTCTCAGCATGAATTCCTGGAGAATGCTGATAGTGTATAACCCTTCATTCCCCCTTTATACATTTGCTACTCCTCCCCTGCAATTCCTCCCTTCCTTTTTTTTTTGCCACTCCAAAGTCTGGGAAATCTATTTCCCTTTCCGAACTCTACCATTTCCACAACTGAGTCCAGCTACTTCTCTGCTGCTCTTCATCCCGTTCCATCGCTTTCTTCCCTAACCTGCAAGCCTTACCCTTATGAATCTCTGCCCTGGATGCCACTTGATACTGCCATGATTTTCTTCATTTCAACTCTGACCTCACTGAAAGCACTGTTTGCAAACACTATTTGGAGTTTTTATCTATCAAAATTTCAAGCTACTTCTTCAAAGCTTACAGGTCTTAAAGCCACACTGTACATGCAGAGGCATAACATGTACAACACATATCTTTGAAAATGTTCTCGGAAGGAGCAAGGACCACCTTGATGGGAATTTTCAGCAAACATGTCCTTAGCCTCAGACAGCTGCCATGGAAACTTCATCATGAAGTTTTGCAAGACAGATGAAAATAAAATTTTGTGATGAAAAAAAGTCAGAGAGCTTAAATAGCAGACTCTTGCTTGGTGGTTAGTTCTTGGGCAATTGGAAAGCCCAGAGCTGCCAGCTTTTCAGCCTTGTGCACAGAAATCAGAGTATGTGAGGATAACAACCACATTAAATGAATATGAATGAACCTTTTCAATGAAAGGGATTGCAGAAAAACTATCCTACTTACACCTTTAAATTCTGAGCTATTAAATTACCCCTCTGTTTCCAAAGCCTTTGTGATCTGGCTACACACACTGGTGACAAAATGATGACCAGAGAACCCAGTGTTCCCACTCTGTTTCCTATGCTCAGGAGGGGAAGGCAGCAGGGCTGTTAAGGAGAATCAGTTGTAGAGGATGCTTTTCTGACATGGCAATTTGTTTGGTGGACCTGATGTAGAGCTATCTGACATAACTGGGATCTGAGAAAAGACAGCCTTCTGTCCCTTCCCTGTCAAGCACTGTTTGCATTCAGATGGTGATTTGGAATGTCATTCTATTATGTTTTCATTTTGCTTTGTGATATGGGACATTTAGCTATTGCCAGGAAAAATACAGTTGTATCTTAAGGGTGACTGGTGGGGTGTTTTTTTTTATTTGGTTTTGGTTTTTTTTTTGTTGTTGGTTTGCTTTTTTTTTTTTTTGTTTTCTGGGGGTGGTTTTTTGTTTTTTTTTTTGGTTTTTTGTTGTTTTTTTTTTTTGTGGGTTTTTTTTTTTTTTTTGGTCTGTTTTTTTCCTGAGAATTCCTAGGTATTTTCTGAAACTCCCTGGATGGTGTGGGAGTTTTTCCTTTCCACCACTCTATTGCTTGATATCATTACAGGCTTGTTAATTCCTTTTAACCTATCTAAATTTTGTTTCATATAATCCTTGTTTTCCTATCCAAAGCCATGCTGTCATGTCATCTGCACTGAAATATTCCTGTTATCAAAGACAAAAAACCAGCAACATCTAAGAATTTTTTCTTCCTTCTTCTGGGAGTTTCTGTCCATTGGAGAATGTGGTAAATATCTGAAGGATTTTTATGCAAGGTGAGTGGTTTTTTTATTGCTCTGTAACATGTCCAGAAGAGAAGACCAGGAATAGGATATCCAATATGCCTGATATGGTGCAAATGCTTTCTTGCATTAAGGGAATAATCTTTCATACACCTCATGGGAGCTGTTTAGCTTGACCTCTTGGGTGGTTTATATCATTCCTGTAGGGGAAGTTTGGATAGAAAAAAGGTTGTTGTTGACAGGTATGTGTGTGTATTTATCTTTACCCTTATCCTACCCCCAAAACTGAAAATTTGGCCAGAAATAGATATTCCACCAGAAGAAATCCATTGGAACACAAGAAACAAATATTTGCAGTGAGAGTTTGACAGTTTTGTAACAAGCCCAGCTTTATCACTGTGACTAGAACAGTTCCTGGGGTTGTCTGCCTCTGAGCCTTATTCTGGCCTTAGGTTTGCATTGGTTTTATTTTGCTTGTCCCAGCCGCATTTTGGGATGCACAGGATATTTATTTCTCCAAGATTAGATGGCCCAAGTGAAAGGAGGAGGAAGCAAAGAAAGGGCATAGTTTCTAATCTGGGCCAGTATCTTCTCTGCCACCCTGGCCTGAGTGGTGGCACCTATCAGGGGAACACCTCCCAAAAAGACACCCAGCATTAGTGCTGGCTGCCAACCTGAGAAAAACCATAGTGCTGGCCAGCTCTGCCTGCTGCTCCCCCTGTTCCTCTAGTCCCTGCCAACCAGGCTGTTAAGACCAGGAAAAGCCATTGGGTAGGTGACAAGAGCCAAAGAATTTGCTGAATGTGTTGGGCTTGATAGCAGCCGACCCTTGCCAATTGCATTCCTCTGCTGCAGGACTGATGCATAGAAAACATCCCAGACCTTCCTCCCAGGGGGAGATAAGATGTGGAGCACTCCACAGAGTGGAGCTGCCTGAGTCCTTTTCCCCTCATGGTATGAAATTGGCTCTTCTGGCTATAGGCAGCTGGTAGAACATTTATTTTTATTTTTCATTAACAAAGAAATTTCGATAAGCTTGCATTTAGGCTTGGTTACTGTGTAGGTAGCAGAGATTTGTGGGGTTGTAATTACTGGGTCTGGTTCCACCACTGAGGCATGGAACAGAAAACTGGGTTGTGGCAAAGGGAAAGGAGGGCATTAAGGCACACAATCCCACAAAAGGTGCAGTGCAGCTTTCCCCCACCCCAGATGTCTGCATGGCACTGGGCCAGGGTAGGTGCAAGCCCAGGAGGGGAAAGACGATGCTGAAGAATGTGCCGTTACATATTTCCTCAGGTTTTCCCTCCTTGGCAGAGCTGCACGAGGACCGCAGGCTTGGCAGGCATAATGGAGAGCTGTCTTCCCCTGCAGCCCTCCAGGGACCTTCCCTGGCACTTTGCCCAGCTCTGGGCACCACCAGGTGCTGTGGTGGGGAGAAGAGCCCTCCCAAATAAACTTGGGGTGTATCTGTGCAGCCCCACAGAGTGCAATGCAAAGGTCCCCAAATGACCCTTTACTACACTGGAAAGGGAGATGAAGATAATTCATCCTCCTCTTACAAGCCCTAATTAGTCAGACACAGCACTGCACCTGCAGAAATATCATTGCTTCCAGGACTGGAGTGAGGGCCACTGCTCTGTGTGGAGCCTCCAAATAAGTGGACACCTCTGCCTTGTGCTGCAGAGACCACAACTGTGCAAAAATTGGGCAGGCTTGAGACCCAAAGCAAAGCCACGTCAAGATCCTGCTGTTGTAACAACAATATTTCTGGGTTTAAAATTCTGGAGTTTCACAGTGATTTTGGAGTTTTTTTTTTTTTTTTTTTTAATTATCCCTAAACACCTGTAAGTTTCCAAAATATGACAAACTAGAAGAAACTTGAAAATCTCTCTCAGCTGTTGTGCTTCCATATGCAAAACCCATTTAAGCCCAAATCCCAAAGGAGAAGTACATGGAGTATCACAGTGCATGTTGTATAGTGTATGTGTGTGTGTGTAAGGCTATCTCTGCCCACAAAACAATTTCCTAAAATCATTGGACAGCAGGAAATAAACAGTTCAGAGATATTTAATCCTCACAGGTTTTATGGCAGTAAATATCTGGTTAGAGGATAGAAGAACTATTCATGCCCCAGCTGAGGAAAACGGTGAAGACAACCTATAATAATCACCAGAGTATTCAGAAGTGCACACATCCCTTGCATTAAGAACCATTTCAGTCAGTGCTTTTGGTATATTAAATACCAAAAAACTCAACTGCAAGATGCAAACTTTCAGAAATCTGTTCTCTTTGGTCCCAGTGTTTGCAGGGCTACAACTTCCTAAGAGACTGGCTCCCCAAAACCCCCAAGCACTTTGACACATCAGTAATGCCTATAAATTTCCATCACCTTCTTGGAATCTGTAATGAATGAGGCCATGGCCATGTGTTCAAAAAGAACAGGAATGTTCCTCTTCCATTATGCTGTCTTTCCTTGTCCTTCCTGGGTGAAATGTAAGCCAGTGTGCTCTTCAGTCACAGTGCTTGTTTGCCTGAAACCCCTTCTTAAACTGATGCCTTTCATTCAACACTGTTGCTGAGTTTCTGCTGTGATATATAAAGTACTTTCTGTCCTTCTGCTTGGGCAATGGGGAGAAATTAACAGTTGGTAGAAGTGGTTTGTTGTCAGTGCTGTTTTCTGTGGCTTGGGATATGGGAAGGAGCCAACAAAACCAGAGATCTCAGAGGTAATGCTATGTGGAGACAGTACAAGCTCTCACTTTTCTTGACCTTTCTCTCTTTCTTTCCCCATTTCTTCTACAGTTGCACTATCCACCACTATCCCTCCCATCAATATTGCTTCTGCCTCCAGCCTGGCTTTTGAAAGTCCTTGGGCACCTCTACTTTGCCCTGTGTATCTGTTGTGCTCTAATTTTACAGGGTGCTGTTGGATTGCTAACACTCCTGTGCACTGCCACAGAAGCAGGGAGACCTCACACCTGTCAGAACAGGAGCATAACCCCACCACACTGTTACCAAAAGAGTCAGGTGAGTTGGGTACTTTCAAATCTCATTTGACAAGATTTTTCTTTCCCCTTTGAGGATCTAGCCCAGAACTGGATTTTGAAGGAATTATGCTGCTTCATAAAGTTGTATTTTGTTGGTATCTGTGGACCGTGATGGTGGATATAAAGTGTTTCCTTGATTTATCACCCTTCTGCATCACACAAGTAGAAATGTCTGTGATTTTTTTATCACATATATCTTTTTGTAGAGGTCCATATGTTGATCACATGTTGAATGTAATTTAGATGTTTGGATCTTTGCAGTCTGGAAAAAAAAGGCCGACCTTTAGCTGGAAAAGTCAGGCACTTGGGAAGCAGAAATGGAATGGCTAGTAGGGAGGAGAGAGGAGGTAACTGAGGCAAGAGGGAGCCCTTAGAAAGTGGTCTTCAAACAGTGCTGTGTATTTGTCTTTGATGCTGGCAGAGCTGTACAGGCTCTACAGGAAGCCCTGCACTGCTGGAGGACTGCTTTCAGCTGAGACACTGGACCCAGGTCCTATTTTTCCTGGCTCTGGTGACTGTCCAGGAGGAAGTGAGAGATCCTATGACACTTTTTGGAAGAGAATGACATGATCCCAGTGCTGTGGATAAAGTTTCCTGTCTGGCAATAAAATGTATTCAGCTCTGTGGATGGTATTAACAGGTGCCAACATGAGGCTCTACAGGCTGTTTGTTAAAGCTGCAATAGTCGTCAGCTGGTCTAAGTCAGGAGAGATGCTTAGATGTTGGCGATGCAGGAATTTTTCCTTCTTCTTTTGCTTGGAAAATATTTCTTTCCTTTTTGGTTCTGACATAAGCTTGTCTCAGCATAGAAAATTAATTATATCATCCAAAACTGCTTTTTAAGAGTCATGATATAAATCTAGTCTAGTACAAAAAAAAAAAAAAAAAAGGTTCTATGCAAACACTTGAACATAGGCTGTCTGGTGCCTTACATTTCCAGAAAGGTAATGTAGAACACCTAAAGCTAAGAAATTTTCTGGTGCATCAAAAGTTCTCCAAACTGACAGAAAGGAATACCTTGAAAATGCAGTTACCAATGGCTATCTTTGAAAGGAGTATCATGATAGAGGGGGGGATCTGTGCCTGTGCAAGCTGATTTGTTGATTATCATTTAAAGCATTCTGATATCTCAAGTGAAGGTCAGTCCATTGTTGTATTTTTCCATTTTACAATTAGCTATAGGCAATTTGTATGGAGCACAAAACATGAATAGCATCTCCTGAAATTAATACTGAGGTGGGTGGAAAGGAAGAACAAGAGAAACAAGCAGAAACTTATTTAACAGGCTGGTTGCTGAACGGTAGCAACGTGGCTTGACTCAAAGCATTACTGCTTTTAGCACATGATTTATTGCTAATGCCCCTTCCCATGACTGGCCTTCAGCCTTTGATGTCAGTCAGCTCTGAATTAATTACTTCGTAATGCAAAGTGAAAGTGCAGTAGGTTTGGTTTATTCCCCGTTCCTTCCTGAAGCCGTTGTGTTAACTTGCCTCGTCAGTGTTTGCTCGATCTCTCACCCTCCCGCAAAGGACCTTCTCATTTGTAAATCCAAAAAGCTGGCGGGGGTATGTGCACCCCTTGTGCTGCCTTGTAATAAACGGATCCTTTTAGCCAGGGCAAGCGAGACTGATATAGGAATGTAGGAGATCGTATCTTGGGGGGAAAATCAATATTAAGATGTACAATTGCTCCCATGGTATTGAAAGAATTAGTTGATCTACATGCCAAATGACAGCCCCCTTGATAACAGGGATTATGTGTCCTGTCTTTCCAGGCTGTGCTCCGTTGGGGCTGCTCTCTGGGTCCCTCAGGCAGAGATAATCTAATTAGTACAACAAAGACCAGGTCGATTTGAAAAAATGAAGGGCGGGAGTGTTAGAGGGGGATGTCAGCGAGAAGTAGTCTCTGGAAAAAGTTGCAGAGGACGAGCGGAAAACTGGGAATACAAGTTAACTGTCGGTTTGGCTCCACAGACGCTGGAAATTCAGATCCACCGGACTATTACCAGACAAACCCCAAATTAGCAAGTGCTTACAGCCTTCAAAAACACTCATTTAATCATGCCCTCGGAAAGGAGGGAGCTGAGGAAACTAGGCGGTGGTGGGCTGAGCGGAAAGGAGGTGGCTTGGACCCAGAGCTGCTTGTCCACTGTCATACACACCTGCTGCAAAAGCGGCTTGTGAAAAAATGCCTTACCACAGAAAAACCCAACAACCCAGGAACAAACAAAGAATCCAACGCTTTTCCCCTTTACTAAATTATGCTTATGTGTAAAGACCTTTTTTTTTTTTCCTTTTTGGCTGAGGCTTGGGCAAGATGTATTGCACATGCTAAACACAAGGTGAGTAATTTTCCAGAGGATAAGGTGAGGTTTAAAGAGGCTTCTCTGAGTGGTGAACTGGTATCTGCATCTGCCACAGTCACACCAAGACAAATGCACCCCACTACCATCTGTGCACAGATGAGTGACTGTGAGACTCTTTAAGTTTCAGAATTGCTTTAAACTAAATGACTGAGTGTCAATAGTCCACTCTGAACACAGTGTCCAGCAAGCTTAGTTGGAATAAGAGCTGTTTATTTTCTTTTCTGGTTGCAACCATGATATTGGGTCTTGCAGGTGCTGTATTTATTCTATTACTGCATCCTATCACCCTGCAGCACAAAGATCCCCTCGTAGCTGTGATTGTTTTTGGTGAGACTCAGATGGATGGAGGTGGGAGTGGGCACACCCTCAGTGGGTGTAAACTGACCTGGATTCAGAATAAAGCCCCTCCTAAATAGTTTACACCAGGCTTGCACCTGACACTTTTTTTGTGACTTTCTGGCAACAGGTGTTAGTACCTGAATATTTTCTTGGTTTTTCTTTTAGACAGAGAGAGGTTTCATCTCTGCATAATGTTCATGCAAGACACACACCACAGCCCTGGGCTTTTACAGTTCATTGCCAACCTTGTCTTAAGGGTGGATCCTGGATTTATCGCATCCTTTACGACCATGTTCCTGAAGTTTAATGTAACTTTAATTCACCACCAACACACCTGAAGTGCTCTGGTGGTTGGATCCAGGATTTTGAGGCAGTTCTCCCCTCCAAGGCAAACATTGCAGTTGCTCAGCCATGCAAATGGGTACAGGCATCTTAAGGCCACATAATCTGATATGCTTAGGGGACTGGATGGATGAAGGAAGGCTTGCTCACATCTGGAAGTTGCTTTTTTCCTAGGGATCATGAGCACAAGGAGTTCAGGCATTCTTGCACAGCTCCCCACTGACCCTTGAGTTCATGTCATCAGACCCAATCTTGTTGTCTTGGCAAATATTCACACAAATAAGAGCACTCTAACAATGGGATCTTTCTTTTCGTAGCTTCCCTCTCTCTCTCCTCTTGTCCCTTGCTGCTTCCCTCTCCTACACTGGAGATAGAAAATTTGGAGGCAGCAGGGATGAGATCACTGCTTTGCTAGGAGTGACAAGAAAACTGGCTGCATGATGTGGGGCTCTGCACAGCCTTTTCCCAGGGAGCAGATCTGATATTATTTCCCTATCCACAACTGCACAGAGACATCAGCACTTTGGAGACAGTGCTTGCCAGCTGCTCGGGGTAAGACTGTAGATAAGACCCAGAGATGAGGAGCCATCAAAACATGAATGTCTAACACAGACTTTGCATTCCTGGCTTTGCTGTATATTTACTCACTTAAATCACACAGGCTTATAAACTGTAGTTAGCAAGGCATAGAGTCATTACCCATTCCACGGAAAGAGCAGTCTGAGTCCTGTGGGGGATGCTGTGTGGGTCCACATTGCATTTTGCTTCAGCTATGAATATAGATACATGAGTTTATAAACAGCTTTTAGATTTGTATGATTGTTTAGTAAAAAGTTATATTTAAGCTCTGGAACTGGAGACTCCGGATTCCTATGGATTCCTCCATCAGCGCTGCTTCAAAGCCTAACTTCAGGTTACTCCTCACACACATTTGCTAGGATGTTCCCCTTCCCAACACAGTACTTTTGGGTTCACCTGGACCACCTAGTAAAAGCCCACATCACTACACCTGAGCTCTTGCCAACTGGCAGGATGATCTGTCTGTGTGCTCATGGATGGCAGGACAGTCCCAAAAGAGCTAGATGTCTCTTGGATCCGTGCTATTGCTCATCCTTCAGCAGAGGTGCTGAGTATGTGCCCCCCTCCTTCCTCCAGTCACAGTTTTCACCAGAACTGCAGGAATTTCCTGCACTGACCGTCTGGACTCAGACATGTTTTTGCAAGTGTGTGCTCTTTGTTTTCACTGAAATAGAATAAAAACAAACCAGAAGAAGGAAATTCAATAAAAATTACATTTGGTAGACCCAGAAAAAAATCGATTTTTTTAAAGAAAGACTACCATTTAAAAGCCCAGATGCAGACATTCCTTGCTATCCCACTCCCACTGGAAGTTAAATTTGAAATCACCCAGGACTCAGTTTTCCTCATTTCTGTGTGGTTTGTTTTCCTTTATTAAAATCAACAACAAGAAGTCTCCCAGGGATTTTCTCAAGCATTCTGCTAATGTTCAGTGACTTTTTCACAGTGTACTTTCTAGTACTCTGTTTTACATTATGGTTTCTAAAGTACTGGAAGTTGTTGGGACCACCATTTATTTGATATTTTGCCTGTCATGCACACTACCTGTCTAGCTGGAAATTCAATGTACCATTGCTAAATAACAAGAACTCATGCCTTGTTATGGAGCGCTGTGGCATTTATGTCTGTTGAAGAGGCATCATCTTTTGCATAATCATCAGAGCAAAATGTGGGCTGCTACATATTCTAGTAAGCACCTAGTATCGAGTGAGGGCAAAACTTTTCACTTCATCCCTTTCTCTTTCTGTCAAACCTTGCATTTTGATGTGTGATGCTTTTTTCCTGGAATAATTTTGCATCAACATAATGTACAACTGCTTCTTTGCATGTTCCAAGTTTAGTTCCTTGGTCTGGCAGACAGTGTAACTATTGATACATGCTGTAGTAAATTACCATGGTATTTAACAATTACTTACAATGCATTCCCTGATCATCTGGTGCCTTGGGATATTGTGCCTAATTGCAGGTTTAACAAAAATATATTGTGGTCATTATGTCATTACAATAGGAGAGTCTAAAGAGCAAAATAGAGCAAATCAGATAAAGTTGAGTGAGACATAGCTGTCTGCATGGGAATGTTAGGAACAGTGTCTCTCACCCTTGCAGACCACAAAGATAATTTCATGACTACTAAGTAGTAGTTGGTTTAAAAAAAAAAAAACTATTAGGCAGCGTCTCTGCACTCAGGGGAAATGTCTATCAGCAAAACTGATTAGAGATAAGGGTAAGCAGATGTCAAAACAGAAGACCACCAAAGAACTGAGGTCCTAAAGTGAATGGGGAGGGATCCAGCAAGTATTAAATGTAGGGTGGATTGCTGTGCCATGAGTAAGGGGCAATCCTGCCCTCCTTTCACTACAGGGAGAGTTTTACTGGAAAAAAAATTGAACTCTGTATCTTATATGGGAGAAGACTGTTTTCTGCAATCGTTTTTCTTGGTTAATATGTATGTGTGCAATTAGCTCTTTTTTTTTTATTTTTTGATCTTCCACAAACTTCTTTATTAACCTTATGATTGAATGAAAATTAGAAATGTTAGGGAGAGCAACTGTGAGAGGATGGTCTGCCGAAATGATTGTTTTTCCTGTAACCAGGAAGCCAAATTTAAATTATATGCTTCTCCATAATATTCAGTTTTGTCACAGATTTCACCTGAATTAGCTCTCTAGTTATGGGTCTACATAAGGTTACAAAAAAGGCCAGTAAAAAAAGTTTTGATGAAACTTCCATTGTGGGAGCACATATGTGAATTTCAGTTGTCACTGAAAGAAAGATGTAAGAAAATATAGGCTTTTAGGGGGGAATTAATGAGGACAAATAATTTTATAGGTAAAAAATAATTTTATTGGTTAAAAGTAATTCTGTATGTAAAATTACTTCTATGGGTTAACATGAATTTATTAATAGTATTTCACCTTCACCTTGATCATCCTTAGCTTCATACATGTAAAATGCCAGGATTAGTGGTGGCTTTTCTTCCCTTGTCATTCTCTGCCACTCTTTTCAGAGAGATACCCACATGAATTGGGGTGGGGCTTCAGGCACCTTTTGCTAGCTACCTGAAAAGCCACTTTACCATCGCCACGTGAGGCCTGTGTGAGAGTTTTTCATAGAATCACAGAATGGTTTGGGTTGGAAAGGACCTGGCAGATCACTTAGATCCAACACCCTCTGCCATGGGCAAGGACACCTTCCACTACACCAGGTTGGTTAAAGCCCCATCCAACCTGGCCTTTTGCCACTCAGCTTTGCTTCTCCACCAAAGAAATTAGATTTTATGTCAGCCTCCTCATTTCTAAAGCAGTCAAGAACGCTCCTCTCAGCAAGGCTCTCTGCAAGTCAGCCCTCCAGCCAAAAGCTGGCATTGCTTAGGCCTGAGTCTAGTCTTATTTGTGCATATTTGAACACACAGAGCTTTTGTTTTTCCCAATTACATACAGCTGCTCATGTTTTGCTTGGGCTTCCCAGCTGTCTGTGGCATATTGTACCTGACAGCTCCAAGCCCCCCTGTGCATGGGCCTGACAGGCAGTGCCAGGCCTGGAGGAGAGCCTGTCAGATGCCCAGCTGCCCTTGTTGCACACACTGAACCAACTGCACACTCTTGCTGTGATGGGACAAGTGCTGTGCTCACACAGGATCTGCTGGCAGGCAAGCAGGGAGAAGGATGCCTGTAGGGAAAACAGAAGGCAGGAGAGCCCTAGATTAAAAAGATGCTATGTGATAAGTTTGTTGTTGGACTGATGCTTCTTCAGAGACATCTGTCCCCATACCACTTGCAAATAACTTTTGGCTGCATCATTAGGGAGAGGCTTCTCCCCAGGCAGGATGGGCTTTGCGTGGTTGGCCTCCATGCCTGGATCCCTCTACTCCTCTTTGTGCCCAGCACTGAAGCAGGACTTTTTATCTGATTTGTGGGATGTTGGAGGAACTGGGACTTGTTTGGCAGTCTTGCTTCCCTCCCACAGGAGGCTCTGCCTGCCTCACACCATTCACTCGCCACCATCTGCAGAGGTTGTATTATCCTGGCCTGACATATGCCTGCCATCCTGTTCCTTCCAAAGAGCACCAGGAAGATGTTGAGCAAGAGGCCAGGCAAGTCCCCATCAGCACAGGTAACCATATATGCACAATCTTTTCTCTTTGGCCTTGGCATGAAGGGATCTGGGAAAGGCCAGACAAATCCCAGGCAGAGGATGTGTGCACTTTGACAGTGGCTTCAAACCTTCCACAGGAGTATGTGCCCTGTTTTGCTGAAAGGAAGGGTAAATCAAACCAGTACACTACTTATCCTGAAGCGCATTTTGTCTATTGCTCCAGTGCTTGCACCAAGTCGGGGTGAATTACATTGTCTGCCCTTCTCAGGTCAGTCTTTACCTCACTTCTGCAGCAGCCATGCCTGCACAGCACTTGTTTGATGCTCTGAGATGTCTCAGGTCTTTTTTAAAACTCTGGTAACTCTGGGTTACTGTCCAAGAGCTGCACCTTGGTTTTAGCATGGCTCTAGTGTCAGACTCCTCCAGTCCTCCCATCTCCACGCTTCCAGAGCCACATGGCCACAAGGGAGGATGTAACCTGTCTCCACACACCCTTGCAAGAAACTGGTTTCAGAGCACAGACACTACCCCTGTGTGACTGATGCAAGGGTGGAGAGGAGCTGTCCTGACCCCCAGGCACAACCTTGGTCCTTGACTATTTCTGGCCCTCTGGAGGGAAAATGCCAACAAAAAAATAATACGGAAAAAATGTGCAAGCTGTAATTATTTTTTTCATTTATTGATGTCTTTTCTTTACAAAAATTCAGAGTTTCATCTTTGCTGCTGTTAGTACCAAAAGAGAAACTGATGAAAGCCACAGTAGATTTGCTTCATTGGATAACATAATACATCATTCAAAAGGTGAGTTGCAAACAGTGGTCCTAATCTTATAACATTAACCTCTGCTACTCCTCCCCTCAAAATCCCAGCCACTTTGAAAAAATCTATCTTCTTGTCAAATAAGTGATTTTTTTATTGATGTGATATATCCAGCAGTGAAATGGATTTCCTTTTTTACAAGGTATGACAATTTTTGCTATGAAATATTTCCATTACAGGAGGGTTTGATTGATTTGAGAAGTGTCCTAGATAACAGCAGGCTGATCAAGAATAAATTCACCTGAATGTTTATGTAGAATTCTGATTCTAAGTGGGTTAATGCCATTCCTAACAAGGATGTGTAATGTTTTGAAAATTTGCTTCTTGTAAAACAACTACAATATTATATAATTTTTATATCTCTCAATTTGGCCAATACTTATGTTTTTCACTTTTCCTTCTGGGAGGAGTTGTCCATATGACCTGAAAAACTTCGGTCTTTCTTAGTGACTCATGTTGAAAGCGAACAGTAGTGGCCTGTGTCAAATATTGATCTGATTGTGGAAAGAGTTGGCCAGCTGTGGGCTGCTCTTAGTGGAAGCTGTACATGGTTCAAACTGTCCTTTGATCAGGCTGTATCGCTTCCTGTCTTATTTGTGAGTCAAAAAGCAGAGGTCTGCCTTCCCTGAGGAAAGTTAAACAGTGCTCCTCTGCTCCTCTTTCCTATGCTTGAACTCTTCCCTAGGTACCTGCTCCTTCAGTGGTTGTCGGATAACAAATGTGTTCTTATTCTGACTTTTTTTGTACAAGTGGAGAAAAAAGTGCATTGCTGAAGTGAGTTTCTCTAACACATGCTGTACAGGGTGCTTCACCCACAGATATTATCTCTGTGCTGAGTTGTGAGGTATCCTTTTCTTTGTACAATGCCCACTCAGGCGCGGTGCAGGCTCAGTGCAGAGGGATTGCCAGACAAGTCGCCACAAAGACACAGTCTCAAAAGATTCTCTATGGGGAGTGTTGTTCACTTATAAACAGTGAGATGGTTTTCTTCTGTCTAGTGCTAGCACTAGAGAGCCGTGCATCCCTCTCTCACCTTTCTCTCTGTAGTTTTGCACAGAAGGAGAGACTGTGGCTTCTCCACCACCTGCACAGCTGCCGTAGTATTTTCCATTTGTCTCTAGAGGCAAGTTCTATACAGAGCTGTTGCAGAGCTTCAGGTCCAGCCCAAAATGTGGAATGGCAGCAGCATTTCTCAAGACACACCAGGATGAACACCAGTTTTCCCCTGTTTTTCTGACAGAGACAGACCCACTGTGAAAAGGATCAATGCCTGGTCTCCAAGCCAAACTCCCCTTCCCTGCCTTTCCTGCCTGCTTGGCTCTGCCCAGATGCATCAGGCCCTGTGAGACCCCAAAACAGCCACCTCCTGGTGCCACTGGGACTATGCACCACCTCCTCTGTGTTTTGGAAGAACAGCCCTGTGCTTATGTAACTCAAGGGCGATGGGTGTGTGCAGGCGGGCTCTGCGAGCGCTCTGCCTCGGGCTCCATGCTGCCATCCATCCGTAGCATGACCACAGGCTGGGACCAGCATCAGTATGGAATCACTGTTCTTAATTACAGCTATTTTACTGGAGACTACATCTTTCATGGGAGAAATTATCAGGATTTGGGAAATGCCAGACAGAATCAACTGGAAAGGCAAAAAGCTTTTTGTTGGCATTCCCACACCACGATTTTTATGTTGAGGAAGTTTTTTCCCCTCACTCACACAAAAAGACAGTTGATGGAAGAAAAGCACAGCTTTAGTCCAAAACTGTCCATTCTGGATTTGCATAGTACTGTTATTTTTAAGAGAAACTGGCTTACCTCCAAATTTGTACGCCAGAGGGTGAATGAGCTAAATTTAAATACCAAAGTATTTCAAATGGGTATTTTACATTAACAGCAATCTCATTTATTTTAGCTTAGTGTTTTCACATAGTTTTTCAAAGTTAAGCTAAACCCACTGTATAAAAATAAGTGTTTCATTAATTTTTATAAGAGTTATAGGAAGCATATGTTTTAAAGCTTCATTTTGTAACATAGCAAAGTATGTTGTAGACATATTTATTTACATAATGGCTGGATTAGAAGAAATTTTCATATGGAAAAATGCAGCAATACCAACCAATGGTTACCACAAAATTAAAAAAAAAAAAAATTAATTATGTGGGGTGACAAGAAGCAGAAAAAATTTAAAAATGAAATGAGAGGATGTGATTTTTTAAAATGTGCTCAAAGTGAGCACATTTCCACTCCTATCACAAAGCCAGTGTTTTTAATGTGCTCAAAGTGAGCACATTTCTACTCCTATCACAAAGCCAGTGGAAGCAGAGCATTCTATAGGAGACTTTCATGAGGAACCACAAAAAAATGTCCTGCGAAAGAATTGAAATATTTCATCTAGAAAACCAGAACTTCGTCTTAAAAAGGTGAGAGATGTTGGTTTTAACTTTGCTGTTCTGGTCTATTTGCTGTCCTTCTGTGTTCAGTTTCTGTTCAGGATGCATTTTGTTAAACATAGTAAGCAGTGTGTACACAGCATCTGTATATCAAATGCTTTACAATAGCATAGCAATAAATGAAAAGCACACAGATGCAACGTTTTTTACAATAGCAAAACAAGAGTTGTCACAAAATAATCAAAGCTCTTTTGATGAGAAAATTTGTGAAGTATCTCAGGTGGTGGCAAAAAAAATGCATTTTCCTGTGAGAAAAAAACCACCAGCAGTTACCTAGCTCAAAGTTACCACAAAAATTATTGAAAATGGTTACAGACAATAAATTACATCAGTACATCATCCTACTAGAATCAATTCAGCAGGTACTGTAACCTCCTCCTTTTTTTAAGAAAAAACGATTTTTTAATAGGCTTTCAGAGCTTAGAAACTATAAGCCTGACCTTAACAGGAATTTGAATTACCAGTTAAAATAATTTATAGAAGACACACTGAAGAGGTTTTATATATATATAAAAGACACATGTTTTCTTCTCTGCCTTGACTGAAGAGCTGTTGTTTTTGTAGGCATGTGTACTTACATTTTGTGGATAGTTTCACAATCTAGGGTTTTCAGGAACATGGTAGGTTTTTACATCAGGTATATATTGTGAGGAAAGGACAAGTGTTTCACTTCTTTCTCTGAGTACTGGAAGAATATCACTGAGATTTTGCTTTCAAAAAGCCTCTAGGTTTGGAACTATTGTGTCCAGGACCAGTTGACCCTACTACAGAACTTGAACGTGCTGAAAGCCATTGAGCTGGAATTAAAACCCAAATAAACTAGTGAGTGTATCAGGAAAGCAAAAAAAATTGCCCCACTGTTCCAGGGATCTGTTTAATCATCGAGTAAAACTCTCTTGACTTCTCCCTTCAGAAAGTTGTGTAATGTCCTGCTCAGTGAAGGCATGCATTCCTGGAAGAGCGGAGGTCCTGAGAATGTCAAAAGCTCTTGAAAACAGGTCCAGTTTCCACTTTGCAGATGCTATGGCAAAGTCTGCTCTGAGAGCTAATTTTGGATAATGAGCAATCAGCAGGGGCAGAACATCCTGTAAGTATCTACAGACGAACACTCTGAAACATGATTGGGATCACCCAAAGCTTTTCTCCCGGGTGTTAATATGGTGATTAAAGTTTACAAGAGGCCCATGGTTTTATTTTTGTCTTGTCACATGCAAAGGCAGCTAGGCAGTAAATCTGCTTTAATGCATTGATGTTTTTGGTCACCCATGTGCAGAATGCCTGACATGCTTGTGTAGAATAACTGCTCTATAAATTTAGGCATGGTTGTTGTATAAATGGTGTTAAGCAAAGGTGTGGCAGGACACTTGAAAATATTATTTGGATAAATACACTTTTACTGGACCATCTGCTTTAGTCTGACAGTGTCTTGCAGTACAAATCTTCTGTTGTATGTAAATTAGTTATGCTCACAGATGTGTTCAAATGTGTGCTCTGTCACTGTGAGAAATACCTCCTCCGAGCTGGCAATGTCTGCTGACAGCACTGTATGCTAGCAAATGCTGTCATCTATTGTTATGTATGCTTTTCCCCACAAAAGTCAATGCGAGACCTCCAACTTACTTTTTTTTTTTTGAGTAAATTTTTTTGTGAGTGGGCAGAGATGAACTGCCAGCTTTTGGATGGTGACCTACTCAATAAAATATGTAGGGTTGTTTCTTCCACTTTCTGCTTCTGTTCTTTCTCACCTTTGTATTTAAAAGACTGTCTTGAACAGATAGGATCCTAAGTGAGTCTTATCAAGGTCAGAGCTTGTTGCTCTGGCACAGATTTGAATATGAAACTTTGTAGATATCTGATTCCCAAACATCCTTGGAAGCCATATTTACCACCAATAGCTTGCCTGCAATTGTGGTCAAATTTTTGCTTTCTTTGTTTCATTTCCATTTTTAGAAGATGCATCCAATTTAGTTAAATCAGAAGTTGATTTAATTTAATTTAATCTGCATTTAAAAGGGTTCTGTGAACAATTTTCTTTGGTTTGTTTTGGATTATGGTTTTTGAGTATTGAGTAAAAACCTGAGAACAACTTAAATTTCATGAAGATGAATTTATATATTTTCATTTTACTCTTTTACAAATGCTTGAAACTTACTTATTTTTGAAGAAATTAGTATCTTTTTTCCTTTTTTTCTTTTCTTTTTTTTTTTTTTTTAGTCAGAAGAAAATGAGATTTCATGGCAATGGTAGTTTTTATTTCAGGGTGGTTAGAATAATCATTGTAACCTAGCAGGGCTAGGACCTGCTTAGGGAAAGTTTTCTCTAGTTTAGTTCCTTGATCACATTCCAGTGTGTATAAAGCACCTGGATTTTTTGGGAACTGGCACTCAACTACATGTGGAATAGTTTGCAAGAGGTGTTTGTTTGGTACCTATCTCATTCACTCTATAACTCTTTCATGGAGACTGGAAAGCAACTGTAGAAAGTACTGAAACACAATCTCCTTCATAGACCTATAATTTGACGGTTTGAATTTAAATCCTTTGAATGTGCTCAAGTAAGGCGATAGATACCAAAGGGTGCTTTCTTTAAGACCGCTTGTTGAACCTGAGGGGATAAATTCCTTGCCCACATTGCCTGTCTATAGGCAGTTGGGGAATGGCCAGCTTTGATTCATTTATTCACCTGTAGGTGTGTATGTGCCACTTGATATGTTCCCAGGGCACCACATCTGGGTTTCCTTTGCTGGTTGCTTGGCCTGGGTCTCCCATACTTTTATGTAATATCTGCCAGCCTTGTGCCAATGTCCCAGGTGTTGTAGGATACGTCTCTTTGTTGCCTGTAGAGGGGAATTGAGTTGAGCCACGTGTGTCTCCTGAGTTTTGAAAACAACTATCTCTAAGTGTTGATGATTAGGGCTTGATAACCTCCTTTTCTTTCTCACTCTGTTTCGTCTCAAGCAATGCAACAATAAAATAGTGGTCTAAATTATTTTTACTTACATTTGTGTGCATGCATAATATAAGCCAAAGGATGACACTACATCTTTGTGGGAAGGATTCTGTGGGCGGAATTGCAAATATGGAAACAGCAAATTGGAATTGTTTGTCCCAAATTTGTTTAGAGTCATAAATGTGTGGATTTTCTATATTGACTGCTGAAATTCTTTGTGTAAACATAGATGGGTATGGGGAAGAAGAAAACAATCAAGAGACTCATCTTGGTAAGCAGTTTCAACAGATCTTTTAAAAGAACTGCTGAGATAGGCTTCATGCTCAAATCTGGGCTGAATCACCAGGATGTGAACAAGTTCACCTGGGCATGTGATACACTTGGATGCGCTGTTAAGATCAGAGAGAACAGAAACCGAAGGAGAAGAAGGTTATTTGTTTATCACAGAAAAAGAAGCATATATTTATGGAATGTTGGCTCAAATGCTGAACCAGCTTGATGACTTGGTACTAAGACTCAAGGGCAGGGATTGAGTTCCTCCAATTTTGTGCCTGCAGTGCCAATCCACACCTTGGTTCACAGGTGATCCTGTGTCCACTTTAAGAATAACGCAGAATGAAATTTAATTTGTATTTGTTCTTTTGCTGCTCTATACTGAAGATGAAACCATAATGAGAGCCTGGTTTCCAGAATGGATTTACTTTTGATAAGCTTCTAGTGTTCATAAACAGGATCTTGTCCACTGTGTTCAGGGTGGGCAAGGTCAACTCTCCATGTGCTGCCTCTCTCTATGTTTTCCTCAGTGATGAGTCAGCTTGAGGGTTCTCATTGATGTGTATAAACACCTGGCAGGAAGGAATGAAGAAGACAGAGACAGGCTCTTTCCAGTGGTGCCCAGTGACAGGGCCAGAAGCAATGGACACACATTGAAACACAGGGCTGTTCACACTCTGTCTGAACATCAGGAGACACTTTTTCAGAGTGAGGGTGACCAAGCACTGACATGGATTGACCAGGGAGGTGGCAGAGTGTCCGTCACTGGAGATATTCAAAATGTGGCTGATACAATCCTGAACACCTTGCCCTAGGTGACCCTGCTTCAGCTGCAGGGCAGACCCGAGTGGTTCTTATTTTGAAAGAGCGCAATTACCACAAATTTTGGATGTATTTGTTTCATATTAAATGCCCAGAAACATCCAGAAATCTCCAACAATTCTTGAAAAAGAAGGTTTGTTGCCTTTTCTAAACCTGAGAGTGTTTTTGTAACACAAAAAACTTTGTTGTGAAGCACTCATTTAGCCCTTTACTATGAACACATTTGTGGTCTGCATCTCTGAACCATGAAGAATGGTCATATGTTTCTGCGTCCTTGTACAATAGCCACAAACACCAATATTTATTAATGGTCTAGAATGGCATATAGTAAAAACATGAAAAGTGAACCCAGAGGGAAGTCAACCATTAACTTCAGAAGCAGAAAAGCTTTTGAAGTTGGAAATTTGCTAGCTGTGGAAGCTTCATCAACTGCTTATTACTTACAGTTTGCTCTTCAAATGTGATGCTGGTAAAAGGACAGAACAGCTGGAAAGAGAATGATTTTCTTGCCAACTCCTTGGACCTCTGATTACAAACACATGACTGCATGACATACAAAAGTGGCAGGGTATATATATGCTGAAGGTATATCACTGGTTGTACGGTCTTGTGATATGAAAACACTTGGAAGTAACTATCACTACAGCAAAATCTAAAGAGACAGTATTTGCAGCTTATTTTGCACAGAAGAAAATAACACATCACATTCTTCCTTGATTTCCTAAATTGTTCTAATGCTGCAAATTAAAATAGATGGTGCACAGGAGTCTGTGTGTACATGCACACAGCATGCGTGTACTCAAACACAGATAAATGTGCACATGTACGTGCACACACCTGCATATATCTCTATGGTACCAGTACGTACAGAAGGTTGGTCATGCTCTGTAAACAGTGTACAAGACTTGGCCCACACTGTCCTTCCTGTGTGAAAGAAATACTTCAGAATATATCAAAGAAATAAAGAAAAAAAGCAAGCAGCCCATTAAGTGAAATCCCAGCAACTGTGGTAGGATTAATGCACTTCACTGCTAGGTAACCTGCATTGCTTTTCAAGATATTCAGAATTAATATTTATTACCTAGCCATAATTTTTTTAATATCTAAAGTTAAACCTCATACAATTCTGATTACACTGTTTTCATATATACCCTTCAAAAAGCAAGCAAATAATAACAACAAAATAATAATTACTGTGGAACACAACAAGAATATTGTGTTAGTGGTTTGTGTTCCAGCAAGGTGTGCAGTGAGGTACACACTGTCTGCTGTCCAACTCCCAGACTGCCATACCAGCAAAAGCCACAGAGAAGTGTGTGGTTATAAAGACTGCACTGCAATATTTTTGCAACTGCTCTGTTGGACAGAATGATATGTAATTTTATATGTCTTAAGGAATAACAGCCACTACAGATTTGCACACACTCCATTAATTATAAATTTTGGATTTTGAAGGTAGATAACTTACTGCTTGATTTTCACTCCAAATATTTTGCCATTCAGATACACTTTTCTTAAACCTTAACATTGCTATGGCATTTTCACTTTTACATTACAGAGTGATATTTGTAAGTTCAACTGCACTGAATTAGAGCTGGTATTGAATTAGCCTAAAACTAAATTTAAATCACCAATGCCCAAAATTATTTCCAAAAACATAACATAGTGAATAAAACGGTTTTAATGAGTTGGTGCTTAATTAAGCATTAATTTTGACAACGACAAGAAGTTCCTTTTTAAATGCTGTTTGCTCAAACAACAAATGGCATCAGCAGACTTGCCTCTTTAGAGCATAAATAAATGTAGCAGATTACAAGCCAGTGGGAAAGAAAAAAGTCATCAAGAGTCTTTGAAATCAGATATGGAAAATCCTACTTTTATCTCCACATGTTGTTAGTCACTCCTCTCCATCTTTCTACCTTCCCTGCACATTCAGCAAGTGCCAGATCAACATTAGCTGAAGGATTTTTCCACTTACATCTATTCTAGCCGACAGGGATGACGACAGCCCCTTATCTGTTGCTGCAGCTCCAAGGAGCCTCAGTGAGGGATTCTGCGGCGCTTGGGTTGATACGAAATGTAGAGACAGTCTCTTGGTCTGCCCCAGAGCAGCGGCAGCCTAAGTACATGTCATGTATCTCACTCCCCAGGCAGCTGCACAAAATGGATCACGCCAGTGCTCGCACACTCAGCACCCACCATCAGCACCAGCAGCGCCCTCGGCAGTGGGGCGCAATGGGGCAGACATTGATTTCTCAGTCCTAAAGCAGCACTGGTGATACTCAGCTGCTGGTGCTACTTTTAAACTAGCATTTGAGTTAAACTACAAAATAAATCAGTAGGCTGATTTTAGCATCAGAGGCACCTGAGAAGAATCAAGGTAAAATTACCCATGCAATTTGTTACATCTAATCCTGGATGCGTGTTGTTAATGGGTACCTGTATTTCCTTACCGGTATTCACGTTGATATTTCAAGGAAAATAAACTGCCCATTCCCCCAGCTTCTGCTATTCTATTTTTTAAGTTCTGGTGGTGTTTTCTGAGTTGCACTCATTTTTGATTTTGTGGTTTATATTGATGCACCCTCAAAAAATGTATGCAATATAAAAAACACCCTCCTCTTGGAAGCCATTTATTATCCTTCCATATGCAATCCCCAAGCTTACTCATGCTTATATTTAATGTAAATAGAGTAGGTAGGGAGATAGATGTGAGGGAAAATGTTGTGTTTTAAAATCATTGAAGACAGCAAAATTATGGTCCCTCTCTTTAGTAATAATAAAACAGTGCTTATAACTCTTATCGAGCAGTCTGCACAACGTCTACATCCTTTCACTAGTTTCAACAAACCATCCCAAGGAGTGGGAAGATTAGCTGTGGGGTTGTTTATTCTTGGTGGAGTTATGGACATGTTCCCCATGAGTGAGAGAGAGAGAGAGGAGGAAAATAAAGTCTTGTTTGTATCTGTCTGATCTGTCCTGAGTTCTTCCAGTGGGAGAGCACAATGACAAGGGATTTAGGATGCTGGCAGATGTGGTGGACTTCCTGGTGTTGCTTCCATATTAGGGGGCTTAACAACCCTTCCTTCCCTGTAGCCGGAGTAATGGCAGGATGAGGAATGTTATGGCAACTGAACAACCACTTCTTTAAACATCCCACAAAACGCCAGTGTCCTGGGTTAAGTTTGTGACAATTAATACCTGTAGTTAATGAATGGACATGATTGGCATTAACAGCAGAGAACCTGTTACTCTTCTTTTTTTTTTTTGCTTTTAATCTCAAAAATTTACAGTTTCCTGTCTGTCATAGATACTGATTTAGACCTCAGAATCTGGATGCTTGTTGTGGGGTTTTCACCACAGCAGGAAGTAAAGGGTATTGTGTGTAAGCATCAGGAGTAAGTAGTTGATCTCTGTAATTTTTGTCTGAAATCTGAACTAGGAAACCAGAACAAAATTTTTTTTCAGGATTAGCTTTGACTTAAATTAAATGGACATAATGTTCTTTGTGGTTCTAATTTTCTCTGTGTCTCTCTGCATGCTTAAATGTGTGTGTGTGCATGTTCACATGTGCACAAATACAGGTTCATTGGGTTATATTGCATGATTTCAAAGGTCATTCTTTTATAATTGAAAAAGTGATTTTGAAACAAAATTGTATTTTGAATTGAAACAGTTACAAAAAGGCCCTGAAAATTCTTCTGTAAAATATATAATTTAGAAAAATTTTCAGATGTTTGGATCCATTTTTTTCTGATCTTACTTGCTAAATTCCTCAGAGTTTTATAGATAATTTCAGTCAATATATAATTGCAAGTTTCGGTGATTACATTTGTGTGAAAACTTTGCTAAGACCCACCATAGATAAGGATGATAAGGATGACAGAGAATTAACAGCTGTCTTTTCCATGACAGATCTATAGAGTAGGCTGTGAAGGATAACTGAATTCGGCTTTTAGATCACAGAGGAGATCACACTGCAAAAGGACCATGTAGACTATATATTGAGAGGGCAATGTTGTGAGGCAGTCTCAAAGTAGAAGCTACTAACAAAAGAAAAGAAAATGGCTCTTTTCTTGCTAAACCTGCTTGCACAGATTTTCGCCTATGCACTGCATTACGTGCAGTGCACAGTAAATCAAACTCAGTGTAAACTTGGCTACAGCCCTGCCAACCAAGTTATGCCAGATTTTTGCCAGTTTGAGCCTGATTTTCTCGTTTGGTCTTCCTACTTGACCCCATTGAAACTCCACCTATGCATGCACACTTCTGTAAGCGAGAGTAACCTCGGTGCTGGTGTCTGGAAGTTGCAGCGGAAACCTTTATATTTCATAGTCTTTTCTCTCCTTTGCATTTTTGAGTCTTTTCCCTCTCTGGATTTTGCCAGCAACATCAGTAGGCTAGAGGCCCTTGCAGGTAGGCTCCACACAGAATCCCGCAGCCAGGAGCTCTCACCTGGAACAAGGGCCCAGGGCAGGAGCTTCAGAAAGCTTAGGAGATTTTTTAATTCTTTTTTTTTTTTTTCTTGTCTTGCTGAGGGAATTTGTCTCAGCCGTGTTTATCTGGTGTGGAAGAGGAAGCTTGCAGGCAGCATGATGCATGGGCGGCAAGTGCCGGCATGAGGTCATGGCGAAAGGGAACAGAGCCCGGCTGTGTCGCACGAGCTGGGGAGGGAGCTGCTGTGGCGCGGGGCGGCCACTTTATCAATTAGGTAATGTCTGGTGCAGATTGGGGGGGAATTTCATTACACTGTGTTGGGCCATGCTGCTGATGTGTTACCAAACATCTGCGAGGGACCCTGCAGTTTCTTGGGCAGTGCAGGCTCAAGCCGAATCTTGCCGCCATGACCGAGCAGAGGGAAGGGGTGGGAAAGGGAAAGAGTGATAACTTACCTCCAAAACAAAGTCTGGGAGGGCTTTGCCCTTGAAGGACTCCCCAGTGAGGTCTGGGGGAAACGTTGATGTGTGCATTGTGTGATGGAGATGGCGGCATGAAGTGTTTATGTGTGCTCAGCTGTCCCAGATTGGTGCACATGGCCCTGTTGAGCAGGCATCTTTGGAAAGCCCACTAAGACCCTTTGTAAAGTCTTGGGGATTTCTCCCCCCGCTTTTTTCTTTTGGAAAAGGCCAAGAAGCCAAGAGATGTGTGAGAGACCACATGGAAACTGTGGTGCCAGCCTTCCCTTTTAAAATGGAAAGTGTGTGATTTGAAAGCAAACTTGTTGCTAAGGGCCAGCTCGGCATTCTGATATCCAAGAGCCACCATAAATAAATGACCTAATTCTCCCAGTACTCCCATCAGGAAAGCCTCTGAGCAGTCCTCCACTCACTCACAAGACAACATGCATCTCAGGGATGGTGCAGTCACCATGAACTGTCCCACTGACATAAAGTGTCAGGTGTCCACTCGCTGAAGAGTATGCCCTGTAGATATTTCTAGCTTCAAAATCTCAGCTGACTTTTCTAACCTATCCTCAGGGCAAGTACCAGAGGAGCAGAGCTCACCCCCATGGCTCCTGATCCCAGTGAGCACTGGGTTTACCAAGCTCCTTGCCATATGCATTGAGTGCCAGCAGTGTTAAACAATGCTTCACAGACACGTGCAAAGAAATAAGCCTCCACCCAAGAAGTTAGGAAATTGCTTAAGTTACACATTTTGTTCCTGTCAGCACAAGGAAGATACATTTTCCCTCCTCCTGAGTGCCAGTGAGCACCAGATGAGGGGGAACAGTGTGTCTGGGGCCTACACAGGGCCTGGTCCTGCACCCGCCAAAATTCAGCATAAATCAGGATTATTGCTGTGGCATCTGGGGAGCTGCGCCAGCAGGGAGCTGACGCGAGAGGGAAATCAGGCCCCATGGAGCAGGCTCCTCGAGTGACATGTTTATTCCTGCCAAGCTCCCATCTTTTATCCCCTAAACAGAGCAGCCCAGTAAGCCTCTCTAAGTCTCTGGTATGCTAAACTGATATGGGAGTCCTGCTCTCACTCTGCTGGAAGGCAATGTGGTGGAAAGGGACCAGGACTACATGTTTTGGCATAGCCAGCCAAGGCCCTGGCTGCCTATTGAAGCACTCCAAGGTGCCTTGCCATGGGGTCTGCTTCTTTTTGACCCCAAATGTTGCCTGCAACCTGCTGATGGAGACGGAAGGAAGGAGGGGAACACAGTGGAAAACTGCTGATCAGGGAAAACGCAGCCCTCCTCGTCCTCCCTCCTCCCCTTCTCGCCTGGAAGAAATTGATTTAGCAGCTTTTCTTAAGGAAAAATTTCATCACGAAAGAGCTTTCTTCAGAGAGCCATTGAGAAATTGCCTTGCCCCCTCTCTCTTATTTATGTATATATATACATATGTATGTTTCTATATATGAGGAAACGCTTTCCCTGACCCAGGTGGCAGGTACTTGAACTAAGGGGTTTATTTGCTATCCTTGCCTGGAAAACAATACACAGTCATAGGGCTTAAGGTGTCTCAAAAAATGGCCAAAATGTCATTGCTGATATCTGAAAATTTCTCATGAGGGATTACAAGAATAATAACCTTGACCTTTCCTCCAAGCCTGGAAGGAGTGCTTAGGAGACAGCAAGTAGGCTTCCCAATGTTTTAAGCATAAGAATTTGAATAAAAATCAAGTAAATCCACAGGAAAAAGGCTACCATTAAAATCCATGGTATTACTGATACAGGCTTTGAGTTGCTTCTGAATCGTCTTTCTAGACTTTAAACATAGGATAAAAGAGGTGTGTCCTGATTCTTGCTCTTGTGCATGGACACCTGAGCAGGGCCCTTCTGAAGGACACAGATTTCCCACCAAGATACTGGGAGACTCTCCACCCTCTCCCATGTTGTGTTTTGTAGGGTAAAGGCCTCAATGCTCTATGTTGCACCGTGATAATTAAAATATATTTCTAAAAATTCCTTAGAAAAAATATGACTCCTGTTTCAAAAAAACAGGTCAAGCCTTTAAGTGAGTCCCGGTCTACAGAATGTGAAGGCATTCAACTTTTCTTCAGTGATTAGGAAGGTCACATAGAGAACTACCCACTGGGTCACTTTTGGAGACTTTCAATATTCAAAATGGTAATAATTGGATACAGAGACTATACCCTGAACTAGACATAGTAGAACTTTACAGGAATTTCCATTAGAAAAATCCCCATATAGAATATTTGGTGGTTTTCTTTTTGGTCCCACAGGAAAATGAAGACAATTTAGATTGTGGTAAGTTCTTCCTTCACTTACCTTTTTGTGGTTTTCCATCATTAGTCTAGGAGACTAGTAAAGAACTATGAAAACAATATTTCCCTATTTCATTTTATTTCTTAGTTTTGTTTTTTTTTTCCTTGCAAGAAGTCTCAGGGTATAAACTCGTATTCCCTGAATGAAAATGTTGTAACTGTTCAAAGAAGATGTTAGAACTGGAAATGTGAGTTTCTTTGTTGAAACCTTATGTGAAAACTATATGCAATTATCTGCTTTTCTAGATTTAAAAAAAAATAATCAAAGCAAAAACCTGCAGAAAGGCAAGTGTGCCTTTAGTTAATACCATACAATGAACATCTTCCAAAATACCAAGTAATTTCAGAGATTTTAGAAGATGAACTGTTTAACTGAACAAAGAATATTTCCTGCAAGGATTCATTGCCCCTTAAGCCAGATTTGTACGGAAAGCATGCTATTGAACATGGCTTAACTCCAAGGTTTGTGTACAAAACACAGAAAAAAATGCACCACTTTGTCAGTAATTGCTATTTTAAGAAAAAACAGTAATACCTAGTTTATATGAATCATTCTGCCTTAGTAGATGATCATCTAAATGTATTCTGCTTTTTGTGAGAGTTTAAAGGAAGATGAGTTTTAAGTATCCAACCTGCAGCTTTCCAAGAAATTACCTATTAACAGCTCTTTACTAATGCCTGGATATTAATACCAGAGGATATCTGGGACTACTGTAGAGAACTCCCAAATAACAATCAGGGATTTCCCAAAGCCCTCCTTTCCCTTGTGTAGCACTGAAATAGTGGCAGTGGCTGTAGTCACACCCCTGCACATCTCTTTGGCTGTAGCCTGTTGGAGTGAGCACATGCAGGTTTTTGAGTGCACTTAGTCACTACTTACTTAGTGCCTATTTATTTAAAATGATATTCTTTTGTAAACTTTCCTGGCAGTAAATTCATTATTTGAACTAATTGAGGAGATTAAACATAAAAGGACCATGATACAGCAATCCACTAATGAAGAATCATGCTAGGGGAAGAGTCTGATCTTCTTTCATAATGAAGCATCAGCTCAGTGGGATATCAGCTCCCAGAAAACAAACCAAAAGGGACTGCAGAGCAGCTCACTCAGGCAGATGTTAAGTGAGCCCCCAAGGACCAGGAGGCCCAGAAAGAGACATGTTAGAGGAAAGGAATAGCATTTGGGAATGGCAGTTGGGGAGATATCGCAGAAGAGATGGATGATGGTCTAAAAGGCTGCCTCAAAACCTTCCAGGAGTAGATACATATACTTCTGGCATTTCTGCATGGGCAGGGAGAGGAATGTGTCAAGGTGAAAACTGTAATGATTTTTTACCAAAGAATTTTCCTCTTTCCTATCACATTAAAAATCAATATTAATACCTAGATCCAAATACTAAGTTCAAAATTTGGAATTAATGGAAATGATGAAGGTTTCTAAAGTTGCAGAGAGAAAAGAAATCATGAAGTAGAGAAATTTGGAGATTTATAAATTTTGTCAAGTGATGGACCGAGAGTCCCTGTGCTTCACAACAAATTTGGTTGTGCTTAAAACTTTCTTCTCTAAAAACTCTGTCAGTAGACCAGAATCTATTTTCCCTGTCTCTACTCTCCTGGAACCTGGGTTTCCTGAAGAGTGTCTTTCACTTGCAGTGCTCTTATGTTGCACCACAAACTCTTGTATTTGATCTTGAAGACTACAGGAGCCATATGGACTTCAGGAATACTACTCACAATTATACAGCTGAGTCACAGAAAGGTTTCCAGAGCCTGGATCACAATTACCTGTGCTCTGAGCTTAAGAACAGTTAATATAGACATCTCAGAATAAATATTTCTTCATCTTATTTCACAACATTCAATATGCAAACAGTTTGCCTACACAGAAAGAAAGAAAATTATATAGAAGCAGCTGATTAACAATCCCTTGCTCTCCACTGCACAAGCCCAAAGACCTTCCCATCATTACTTTCTTGATATGATTGCACCTACTCCCAACCTGGTGCTGCTTATTAGGAAGCAAATGGAGATTCCTCTGTGTGTGGGGACTGGAACAGTGAGCTAAAATATACCAAAATGTCATGCCAAATCTGTGCCCCACCTGACCCAGGAGAAGGAGTATCTGCTTCAGGTGTCTGCATCAAGACCTATCACCTGTAGGAAAACTCCCACCCAAAGAGGAGGGTAGGGGCCTCCTTGTACAAGAGCTGACCATGAAGAAAACAAGGCTCTAAAGAAGCTTAAGATGACCAGCCTTTGTCTTGGCCTTTGAGGAGAACAGATTTTGGGACTCTGTGGAGCTGGAGACTGAGGGGAAAACTGTCACTTGCTGTGCACAGGGTCTCAGTGTGGTGGGTTGCCACGTTTGGGTATGAGCACCATGAGTGACCGCAGTATGTTTGCTGGGTTCCTGCTTGCACAGGATGTCGATGGTATATTGCCTGGTGTATGTTGTTCTGGTGCTGTTACCACAGCTGAATGCAAATGGGTTGTTCTCCTCGGCCCTGACTTGGTGCAAGTGCTAATGGCCACCTGAAGGTGTTAGAAAAATAATAAATGGTCCATGAAATGCTACTTGCCTGCTACCCTCAGGATTGGGAAGCTCTCTTGTCTACAGCCCTTTAATTAGTGTGTTATTGAATACTCTGGTAAAGTTGAGTCTTGGTCAACCTTACTTCAGTTAGAATTAGGTCTTCTTCATTTAAGTTATATTTATGCAACGGAGGCCTGAAACTTCTGCTATCCCCTTGCAATCTGTTTGAACTTGCTGGTGGTAGGTAGGACAACTGTGAAGTTATTTATTTTCTTGGGTGTGGTTTTGATTTTCTTTTATTTAACCCTTAAAAAAAGCAAAATTTTGGGAAGAAGATAATATATTCTCCTCTTTACAGAATTTCATGAAGTCTTTTGCCTTCCTGGCCATATCTGCCCCATGTTTTGAAATGCTTTTGCCTATTGGTTTGTGTGTGTGCGTGCACATATGCCTGCTGCAAATTTTTGTGTGTGCATATTTATATCTTGGTGGCTGTGTTGCCAAGGAGCTCTGAAAGAAAGCAGAGCTGAGATAACTTCTAATCCACCTTTCTGTGATAATGTGGCGCAAGTGAAAAAAGCCAGGGGTCTTTCTCTGCTCTAGGTTTGGTAGACTGGGGCCTTTAACAGGCGCTTGGGACTTTGCTCTTTCTGTCTCAGGGTTAGTGCTTGTCAGGGGAGAAAGCAAATATCTGGGAAATGGAAACTGTAGGCCGTTGCTCAAGTAAGACTTAGAAACTGAATGAATGTTTCTGGTTGGGTCTAGGCAGATGACCACTGTACTGTCATCTGTGCCTTCTGTCAAAGTGCTTTGTTTACTTTTCCTTGTCCATCCTTTTGGAAAAGGGGTCTCAGAGTTGGGAGTGTATGAGTCCTGCCTGAGTTGCTGTTGCTTTCCTAGTTAAGAAGAGGGATGGACATGAACTTATTGTACCATCCCTCAGTAGTATTTCAGATGTGGAAGTCCCTGTCCTTGGTTTCTGTTCCCCTAGAGGGTCTCTGGACTGTTTGCAGGGGCAGCAGGAATCCAAACCAAGCAATGACCTCCCAGTCCTTTCTTTCAGCAGAGATTTTTGTTGCTTTTGCTCAAAGCAGAGCCCTGACTTTCCCTAGCTGGCAGAATGTCCAGGCTGTTGGACCATCCTGTAGTGGTGATCCTTTCTGCTTCTTAGAAGTTATTCTCTAGAACTGAGGCAGTCATGACATGCCTAATGCTTATCCAATACCCTCCTAAAACAGGTTTGCTTTTGGAGTAGGCATTTTCTGAGGAAAGTGTTTTTCATAGCAGAATTCCTGACTTGTCTCCTTCTGCCTTTGTTACTTGTACATAATATAATATGCTTCTTGGTAGCATGGACTTGCAGAGCTGTTTTGCTTGTGTTGCCCTTGTGTAGCAAATAGAAAGAGACAGTTTGACAGAGAATCTTTGGGGGATAATTAATTTTTCATTTTGACAAGGATTTCAATTAAGTGTGTTACTCTTCTTCATCTTCTGGATATTATGAATAATGGCCCAAATGTTCCCATGTAACTGCATTAATGACCTCAAATAAGATGTAAACATATGCACCATCATTTGAAGTTTTGTCATCCGTAGGCTTTTTAGGATGTTCAGTGCTTTTGCCTTTTCCATCTGCATTCGTTATCTGCCTGGGCTTTTTGTAGTCTTATTAGACTATAAAGATAGATCTAGAATATGGAATGCATGCTTGGCATCTACCTTGTAGTGCTACTGATAGGATGATATGTTCTGTAATTTAATGTTTTTGAATGGATGGATGTCAATAAAAAGGCAAGGCCACATTGGTCAGTTTATTCTCAATAGAGATAGAAAGCAAAGAACAAGCACAGGTAACAGTTTCCTTGCACAAGCTTAGATTAAAAGACATCAGTGATTAAATCTGCCACTTTTTGACATTGGGTTATTTGATTTTGTAGCCTTTCCTATCCACTACCATGACATTTGGCTTGTAATTTCCTACCCACATAACACTTACAGTATATTGAGAATATTAAAATGTGATCATGGTTCTTGCACTAGCTGAGCTCAAGATATACCTTCTAAGAGGACAGAGCTCTGTTATTGCTATTAGACTGACTAGGGTATCCTCTGTGATTACTCTAGCCTCCAGAAGGCCAGCGCAGCTTCTCTTACACCTCCTGTTTCAAAATTGCTCTTCCCAGCTGCTGTTCCTGCCTGTGTGTCCACATCTGCTTCTGTGTCTCCTTTCCTATGCACTTCCCTTATTCATCTGAGCTTCATCTTCCCGTCTCCTTCCTCCTCTCTGCTTATTCACCCCTTTGCAGCATTGTCAGGCTGCTCTCATTCTTCTCTGCCAGAGCATTATCAAGGGAAGCAGAGGGCACAACACAGGCAGCTGCTGTCAGCTCTCCTGTCTGGCTCCACGGAGACCTCAGATAGACAGGAGAAAAGAATAATTGCAACAAGCATTTCACTTGGCCCTTTAGCCCTGGGATATTCTGTGGAGACAGCCTAATCCAGTTGAACGCAAGAACTGAGGGAGGTTAGAGCAAGGGACCATCAGGGATCTTTGGAGACAAGCTAATAGGTTCCAGCTGAACATTTGTGAGCATTAATTTGTTTTTGCAGAGGCTTTGAATATGGGCAGAAAGAGAAAGCACATTCTTGACGAGATGACAAGCTACTTCCCAAATGCTAAGCCTCCACTCTCAAGCGCAGAGAGTGGACCTCACTCAGAGATCCTCAGAGCTTTGCACATGGCTGGCTGCATCAGCTCTCCATCACCAAATTATGAAGTTAAGGGAAGTCTTACTTCAGGTGAGTGCACTGAAATATTTCAGGATGGCAAGAGAGTCAAGACTGCTAGCAAAGGGAGCTTCTTTCTGGGAAGGTAGGCTAGGCACACCTCCTGATATTGCCTATGGGAGAACAGGAGGAGAATTATTATATTTTTTTTTTTTTAATTCTCTCTGTTTCTTTGTGGTTTCGGCAACAGCCCCACAGCCCCTTCTCTGTCATAAACACACCTTGGTTCTTCTGCTTGTTTCTCTTCTTGAAGCACCTTTAAGATATTTCAAACCAGTCCCCCTGTTTCAGACACTAAGGCAACGATGCAACTGTTTTGTGCTCCTTCACAAGGCTATGGTGCTGCTTGCCTGAGGGATTTTGGTTTCCCTTTCTCCTGTGACCAGTGTGTAGCTCTTGGAACATGACCAGCTCCTGCCTGGAGACCATGCCTGTCTTCCTACTCAGGTGAATCTGTGGTGATGTTGTCTTGATTCCCACCTGGCTGGTTCTTCAGACTCTCTTATCACATCTGACACCCAAAATTGTCTGTGCATGCTGCTCTGTCAGTTGATGTGCTCACAAGATGAGAGTGAATTTTTGTGGTGAATATTACAGGGTAATGAGAAAAGGTGGTGTTATGTGAACCCACCTGAGCTGGGTTTTTTTGCTAATCAATACGTTGCCTTGGAGGTACTATGAGGGACTGGCAGAATCTCTATCTTTCCACTTGAAAGCTTCAGAAGCCCTGTCTCTGAACAATGTAGTCTTCTCAGGAATTCCCATGGATAGCTAAAGTCATCTTTGTGGGGCCGTGAAACATTGGTGTCACTGCACTATCCAAGTCAAGGATGCTGTGACTCTTCAGAGTCAGATCTGGAGTTAGGGTTCTCCCCTGGTATTTCTTTTTCCAAATGTGCTCACTTTGCTCATGGTTTATGGGGTGGATTCTGGACTACGAAAAGGTTTAAAATGGAAATCCTGAGTGTATGAATATCTTCTGTGTTGTGTTATGGGCCTTTTGTACTGGATTTTTCTTTAAATAATTGTCCTCAGGATCTGAACTTCAGTGAGTGGAAATAAACATGCAGAATTAGTAGGTGTTGTGAGAGGAAGAGCAGAGCTTGCAGAATGCCATATCTCTACTGTCTTCCTCCAGTCTCATGTTCTCGTAATACAAAAAATAAAAATTAACTCAGTGGGCAACTATGAAAATAGAGGTGTTCAAACCATAAGAAAGAAAACTATCATCAGAAAGCAACGTTATACTGTCATAGTTGTATTGTGAAGTGAATCAAATAAAACCTGCATGCTTGAGGAGAATGCTTTAGTATGAAGAGATACCTGCTTTTAGCAGAGTGATTCTCAAGTCCATTTAAGAAGACAAAATGCTCAGATGTAGAAGAATGAATAATTTAGTGTGTCTGTGGCCATAGAATAAGTTTTTGTTGCAGCTGAGTAGTTGTAATAGAGTATCATGAAGTAGAAACAGAGAAAGTAGAACATATTTTAGACCCCAATGCAAGAACAGTGTAATATTTATTAGGGGCTGGACACTGGACCTATTTAGAAAAAAAAGGTAAAGCTCTCCTTGGAATTTGACATCTGCCTGGTAGCTGGATCCATTCCTGCTTTAACAGCCCACACAGAGTGACACTCTGCAAACACAACATTGTCACCTGAACAATTCACTCAACAGCTCGCTGTACTGTCAATCACAGCAGACTCATTTCTCTTCTAGAAAAAAATTTTTTATACCCCCTCATTTTTTTCTTTTGTCTCCAAGTCTTTGTTGATGTTGACAGCTCATCCTTTGGCCATCATTCATCCTGGCTACTGCAAACTTTGGAGAAAATAAAAACCCTGCTCCCCTAATCAGATTAGAGGGCCTGCAAATTGAATTCAGCCCCTCTCAGTGTCCCCTCAGCTGGCTGTCATTAGGAGCAAAGGCTGGCCCTTGGCAGAGGTCCAAACACCAGCTAACTGAATTTGAGATGCTGGAGTCTTGACAGGCCAACGAAGGTAATTGAAGAGCTGTGGGGATCTTGTAAAATTTCAGGCAGTAGGGATTACACTGGGGGGATCTTTGGGACCCATCAATAAAAAGGGACAGAGCACTGAAAAGGAGTTATCTTCATTGTTAAGACTGACTCAGATGAATAGAGGAAAACATGTTGAAATGCAAAAATGAGGTTTTCGACTTACTGACTACTTTGCCCCTTTCTCTGCCTCTGTCTTGACTGAATGCCCAAATCCAAACATCATTGATTGGTTGTAGTTCAGAAATGTCTGGAGGCCTCGGCTGTTCTGTAAACACACTGAATTAGTAAATGCTGTGTTTGAATAATGTTAGTTCTTAAAATATTAGGAACTGAAAAACAAGCCTACAAACTCATGCTTAGATTTATTTCCTTTGAGTATTTTATCCTGGAGGGCTATTAAGCCTTCCTTTCATATAACTTTGCCTTTCAGATCAAATTGTCTTTCTTCAGATGAGACCAACTCTTTCACAGCAGAACTCTATGTTGTCTTGGTCAGTGGTGTCTCTCCTACCATCACAAGTTGCTAAATATATCAAGGCAGAGGGGAAACTCTTTTTAGCTAGTGTTCCAGCACTTGTAAATACTTATCTTGGCAAAAATGTTTTGGATTTTATCCACATGCAAAAAGGTTCTGATGGGGAAAACATTAATATTCTGGTCTGTCAATACTTGTGGATTTGGGATGACTTTAGCAAACTGCTACACCAGAGGATAGGCACCACAGATCCCATTGAGAAACCAGAGCAAGACTGACTTCAGAAGAGTAAAGCTGGACCTAACTGGGCACCCTGAGGTGCAGTATGCAGACCACAGAAGAGAAGAAATCCACTGTAAAAATGTCAGATCTTTACAAAATATCTAAACTCCTGTTGAGGCATATAGGTGGACGTGTCCTGGGCCCAAGAAAGTAGCACAAAATGTGAAAGACCTCCCTACCTGTGTACGTTCTCCTTCCTTTCAAAGAGGAGCAGGCTGATCCCAGCAGCATGTACCCTTGATCTTTTTGGTATTACACTTAATGGTATATATTGATTTCATCCTTCATTAAAAGTCTTCATGTTCATGGCTTTTAAATGTCACACTCTTCCCTCCACACCACCTCCCAAGAGAAAGATGTTTTGCAAAAGAAAACCATGTTTCTAGGACTCCAGGGCTGACACACTCTCAGGACACTTCATCTGTTTCTCAGCCCAAGCCCAGCTCTATGCCAGCTACACAATTTTAGCTGAGCTACTGGTGCATGTTTGGTCTCTCACCATTTAGCATTGTTATCAGCTGCTTCAGCCTCCCATCCATCATTCGAAGTACAGTTTAGGAAACCAGAATAACACAACATACATTACAGGCAGTCTTCAGCTTCTGTAGACTTGCATAGCCCTAGGGAAGGCAAAGGAACTATGCTGATTTAAAAGCAAGAAAATAAAATAAATTTCTAAGATCTTGTTCTGTTCATGCGGTATTATAAGTAGGACCAGAAGTGTAACCTGCTGCTGAAATTGTTGACCAGGATCCAACTGCCCATAACTTCACCAGGTCATATCCCCTTCCAGCACTAAATGTTTGCTTTGGACTGGCTTAATATGATAATGTGGGATTTAAGACTTCTAGCTCTTCTGATCATTTCTGTGGAAGACCGCATGATGCCACATGATATTCCCAGTGTGTGCTTCCTCAGCTCTTCCTGTGATGTATAAGAATTTGGCATTGTTCTTCTACTGTTGGCTGCTGTATAGCTGGGCATGCATCTTGTATACTGAATTAGCTCTGTGCAAGTTAACAGAGTTAAACACACTGTAATATATTCACCACCCATGGGCTAATTTAAGGGTCACAGGGTAGCCATGGTTCTGGCACTTCCCAACTTGTGAGTGCTTAACTCCAAGCACTGCCTTTAATGGCTGTTCCTTTCTATTTTTCATTTTAGGATATGAGGTAATCTTTTGTAGAGAGGGGCTGAAGGGAGGAATGAAACGTGCTGGCTATCAGTTGGAGAAGGCAACTCTAAAAACCAAAGTGCTAAAGTGTGCTCTCTTTCAGGACAGAAAATGACTGGAACACCTCCATTTATTATAGGGCTTCTGAATTTTCTAGGTAAAAGAGAAGTTTTCTGGTTAGGTTTTCTTCTATTTTAAAATTTGAATTAATTATTTGTCAGAGAAGTTAAAAATATTAAAGTCCAGGTTTTTGCCTTTTTTTTGGGGGGGGGGGATAGTGTGGAAAACTGACTCTGCTATGAGTTTTGCTTTGGGGGAACATATTTAACATGGCATAAGCAGAAGCCATGTGACCTTCATAGGTACTAGAAATTAACAAGATACATTTCGGGCAGCTTTTAATGACCTGAAAGGACAGAGAAGTCAAGTCTTCATATCTTAATCATCTGCTACCAAGAATCACTGGATTACATGAAAGCTGAAGTCTACTAAAGGCTTTCAATATAGATGCAGAAGCCTCTAGATAGTTCCAGGAACTCAGTGATTCCTCTTCATTTTGACAGGTCTGAAATAATTTCAGGATGATCACAAAGGCCTCAAAGTAAATTCAGGTAATCTCTTCTCCAGAAGGACAACCATGTCCTTAAATCTACCAAGTTTGAAAGCCTGATCTGAAGCATTGTATTGAGTGATGTTCAGTACTCAAATATGAGAATTTACTCCCAAATAGCAGTATGGAATAACATCCCAGAGCTTATCCCTGTACTTGAATGTATGGTATTTATAAAACCCAAAATACAGCTTTTAAATCCTCTGGTACTCAGACACCTAGAACAAACCTCTGATAAAATAAATATAGGTAGAGGGCCCTTTTGTATTGTCCAGGCCAGACTGTGTGACTTCAGACCATCAAATTAATGACCTCCACACCCCTGATAACACTGCCTTCAGTGGGTTTTACTCTACATCTGGATGAGCACAGGTAATTCATACTTCCTTAGAACAAAATATTTCAGTGACTACTAGGTTTTATGTAGCTGCTATTTAACTGTAAAGTATTTCTTGGGAAGATCAGTACTCACAGGATAGGGCAAAAGAGCATTTTATTTTTTTCTTGAACATCAATATTTTTCCCTTCCAACCTTCTCCGTCTACCTACATTTCAATCTGCAAAGAGCAACAGTCCTTTGTATGATAGGAAACTCTCTATCCAACCAATCCATTACTACAAAAAAACCTTTTAAAGGTGAAACTGTTGGTCAGCAGTGGTCAAACTGGAAAAGGGCAACTGTATGTAAAGGAACTCAGAGATTATTATGACTAGAAGGCAGCTGTAATGCCCCTATGGAGCAGAGCTTCAGCCAAGCAGAATGGAAATGTGATACCTAGCAGTTCCCACTTCCTCTTGAACAATTGTCTTATGTATGCATCAACTGGTGTGTATTTGGTTTGCTTTTTTACCCTTGGTCTGGTTGCGATGTGTGAGATCTCTAGCTCAGGTGAGGTGAGTGCAGAGGGTGTGGGGACCTTTATGCTTCTGACTCTGCATGTGAAGCTTGATATTGTCCTGAACTACTTCTATAAGAGGTACTCCAAAAGGAGACTTGTCAGGACTCTTTCACGAAACTACCTCTTCAGCAAAAGCTGCCCTAAAGAGGAAAACAAAAGTCACTTCGAGGGTTATCCATGTTTTCTAACCCCTCTTTAAGTTTGCATCTTATGCCTGCATTTTTCATCTTCTAAAACTTGAGGGATACCTCTTCTTACTTATATTTCTAATAGGCAACTTCTCCAAAGTGGCCTTGTGTGTGTTGGCTGTACAGCTGAGAGTGAGGCCTCACTTTGTGTAATGGTTCAATTATAATGTCAATGTGGATTCATTAGCATGACAGCTGTCACTGTAAATGGGTGAGCAGGGAGGCTTTTGGACCCCCTGAGGTCAGGGTAATTGATGTAGTGAACAGAATACTGTATTCACTGAACAATGGGATGGGTTTCCATTCTGACCCGGGAAGGGCAATCAGTGTAAGCAGGGAATCGATAGCAGCTGAATTTTCATCCATGATCAGATTGATTCAACCATGTTAACCTCCATGTGCAGATTATATTCTGCTGGAGCCTGGGTGACTCTAGCACACCCTAAAGCTGGACAGGCAAATGCTGATACTTTCATTTTTAATATAAATCTTGAACAGACACAAGAGCAGCTGCAGTTTTGTTCCACCACTCTGATCACAGGAAAAGGGCATCTGCCTGCACATCTGGAGGCAGTTCTTTATGTTTGTTTTGCCATTGCTTCCCCAGTTCTTACTCTTCTTGACATTTATTCCACAGCTCATCTTCCCTTGCCAAGTATGCCTTTGGAAAATGAGCAATACTGTGCTATTAGCTAATAACAGAGTATTGCTCATTTTCGTTAAAGGAATTTGCCCCATGGAGTAGCACTATATTCATGCTGACTTTACGGGAGTCCTGGTAAAGGATTGTGATATTTGATATCTACCAGAGGTTTTTTTATTTGCAAGCCCATCACAGATCTTCTGTGATATTTCTCCAAACGGAGTTTGTCTCATGCTGACAATTGTTTCCAGTAATACTTGCTCATCTATTTATATTTGTGTTTCAGTGTTACTTGTGCAATTGACCAAATGTATATACAAGCATTGCTGGAGACTGCAAAAGTTAAGAAAAAGGTGTTATTTTACAACCTGTAGGTGTCTTCTGTATTGTTTGTAAGGTCACCTGAATACTAAATTCACTCCTCTAAGAATGGAAAACATTGTTTGAGTTAGGTAAAAATAAGCTGAAGCAAAGAAATGGAGTAATTTATACTTAAAGTCTGCAGTGACATCACTGTTCTGAGGTATTTTTTATTCCCTCCTTGACAGGGTAAAAAGTGCTCACTGACTTCTTTCACTGAGAATGGGGAGAGATGAACAGAGGTTTTCTTCTGTCTGTCTTACAAAATAAAAACAAAGTCCATAGTTTTCCATGAAAAATGAAAAATGTTCTTGTTTAAAGTCATGCTGAATAACAAAAATTAGCAGATGCATGGCAAAACTTTTAAACTGCTGACAGCCTCCTTTGTCCTCTGTAGCCATTGCTCTTTCTGCAGCAGAGACACCACGTGCATTTTGGGCAAAAGCACACTCCAGTATGCGTGATTCATCAGCATAGCTTTGTGCTGGCTCTGCTTACGGTGAGGCTGACCCTTCCACACAAGCCTAATGTTGGAAGAACCCTGCCCCTCGCTGGACCCAGCCTCCTACAGTGTTCTGGAGCTTGGGAGACTCAGATGTGTTTCAAGGCAGCTCACAAGATGTGTCTGAAAACACAGAACACAGATGATGTGTGTAGGAGAACCGTCTGGAGGAAGAGAGGGAGTTCAGACACTTGGGGATACAAATAGACAATTAACACTAGTACTGGCTAAAGTAGAAACTCTAAGGCCAGCAAAGCAGAGTGCAACAGGACTTTCTAGCACTTAATGAACATTAAAATGCATAATAAGATCAGGAGGGAAGTGTGTGTGTGTGCTAGGGGGTGCTGAATGACCTCTGTGTTATGGATTCTTCTCTCATTCTTAAGGTTACTGCAACTGTCAACTAGCCCAAGGCCCTTGCCCTTGGAGAAACATCACCCAGCTCCCTTGGTGAGGATCACACGCTCCATGCCATGCAGGGTTACAAAGCAGGGAGGAGAGATTTGGTTTTAGGAACTTCTACAGAGCCCTTCCAGCAACTGGCTTCTAAACACACCTGAGAACAGGAATTGCATGAGGGGTCAGCATACTTAAATTGACAGTTTTTCCACTCTAACACCCCAATATAATGCTAATTTTGCATCTCTGGCATTTTCAGGAGGTTTTTTGAGTTTGTTAGTCTGAAGAAGCTCAAGTATTAGTGGATGCTAAGACATATTGCACAGCCCTTTATTTGCCCTCTTTGTCACCATGGGCCAAGATCTTTCAGCTCTGCGGGTACAGAAGCAGGAGATGTTGACATGTTGACATTGCTTAGGAGATGTTGACATTGGGAGAAAGAAGGACAACAGAGTTTTTCCTCCCTATAACCCACCTGACAAAGGTGGGATTTTTGAATACCACAATTCTCCTTTCCACCTGTCATACTATTCTTGTTGAAGTGTACATTTAAGTGCAACTTTTTGTAACAGAAGACAGGCTGTACAAATAATTTCCTTCCCCAAACTGGGATTGTTTGTTGCTTGACAAAAGTGACTGAGAAGGGTCAAAACCCCCCCAGAGCCTCTCCTGCTTTGGGCTGCTTAACTTTTCAGGGGATGAGAGGAAAATGGATTGTCTGAGATAACACAGTAGTGAAATGGGAGTACTGTATCTGGAATGACTGTCTCAGTCCAACCTCTCTGGTAGACTGCCCTGGTTTGGTGATTTGGAGGGTGTTTCACTTTGTTTACATCAACATTGTCTTTAGTTGCTTATTATGTTGGCTTTCAGGGCATATGTAGTGTGGATAAATGCTTTTTTTAGTTGGAAGTGTATTAGTAGAAGCAGATTTCAGAAAAAAAAAGGAAATTAAGAACATGGACAAGAATATCGATACCTTCTGTAGGAAGCAATGTTATGTGAGGGATTTTAAATTCAAACCAAAAATTAACAAACATGTTTTCCAAACAGTGGGAAGAAGTGACACTTCAGTTACTTTGCTAGAAAGAAAGAGGAACTACTGAAATTAATGAAGACCTCCAAGTACACACAGGGGCTGGAGGTGTTGAGAGTTAACATATTAGTCAGGAGATCATTGCTCTGTTAAAAGGAAGCAACTTCCATGATTAAACTGGACTTGTATAAGTCATCACAAAGGTGTTATCTATGCCTTTTTCACCAAAGATAACAACCTGCTTGGAATTAACACTACACATTGGAAGCTTATGTTTGAGATACATACAGTGGATATCAACCTGCACCTTTTAAAATGTAAAAGAAAATTATTAATATGGAGAAAGGATAGAGAAAGGAGAAAGTAGGGAGAGGGCACAATCATATCGACTCCTGAGGAGGCTTGTGTATGCGCACACACATGGTGTCGCCTCTGTTGGTTGCATAAGTGCTTTTAAAATAATGAAATTACTTCCATCAGAAGGAGGAGAGAGATTCTTGTGTGATATGGCTTTTGTGGAGGAGGGAGGGGGAGTAGGAAGGTTTGCTTTTGTGATTTAAAAATATCTATGGCCGTATTTATACCAGCCAGGGAAGTTCTGTTGCCAAGTCTTTTAAAGCTTACAGAGGAAGCGCAACACAAAGCAAGAAAAATATCTGTGGAAGTACTTTAGAATGAGCTCCAGAGGGGGAAAAAAAAAGAAAGAAAATTCCAAATGCTGCGTACTGTGTGGTCTTTAGAGGACTACTTTGCGGGAAGGAAGAAGAAAGGCTGTATAAAATACAAATGTACATACGTACGCCTCCTGGCAAACTGGCCTGAAGGTTGTGACCAAAAGCAAGCTGCTTTTGAAGTTTTCATTTTATTTGTCTCTGAAAAGAAGAGGCCTTACTGCAATAACCATCTTCCAATGTTTCTATTCTGGATAGTGTCAGAATTAAAAAGAGAGTATACAGCAGGAGGAGATGTTTGATTTGGAGGACGAAGGGAAAACCCCCCTGTGAAGAATTTTCAATTTGATTAGTATTGGCTGAGGTAGGTACTAAGAATTCAGAGGACACGTGCAGTGGGTTTGGTGTTAAATGGCTCAGCCAGACCCATCACATAGGTAGAGGTGATAGAAGCAGCCCAGACTTGGACTAGGGAGGGTATCAGTCTGGGAAGCGAGGGGACCATACAGCCAGATAAAGACCCATATGCTCTGTGTGACAGGGACTGTGCACCATAATGGGGGACAGTCCTTCCAACAGCCCTTCTGCCTTTTCCTTTCTCCACCAAACTGTGATTCATAACCACTTTCATCTGCTATTTTTGGTACCTGTCTAAGGAATAGTCTCCCTATGGATAAACAGTATTGTATTTCTCTGGATACCCCTGACAGTAGATGAATGTTTTTGAGAAGAGCAACCTTCTCAACCAGTCAAGAACAATTGGGCAAGTGAAGTGTCTGTGCTTCCTTACCAAAACATTTTTTTCCTCCATGATGGGATAAGGTGCCATTTCTACATAACTAGATGTGCATGCAAAGTGTTTTTGTAGCCTCCTGAGAAATAGCAGCAGAACATTTTTTTCTTTAATGACACATGCTTGTATATGAATTTAGGCTGCAGAAAAGAAATAATATCAAGTGGGTTTTTCCCCAGCATACGGATTAGCACCTGTCCTCTTCTCCTCCCTAGCTAGCCATCAGCAACAGAGCCTGGCATCACCAACAGCTAAAGCAGCTTCTGCTTGTCTGCAGTGCTCACATTTGACTCATGCTATCCAGGGTTCTGCCATGGTGCCAATCTATTGAAGAGGTTAATGTGAGACTCAGAAGCATGCCTAGGAAACCAGAGCTGTGGACTGACTGCTTCAGCCCAACTGTTTCAGTGTTTCAACACTGAGTTGAATGTATAGGTGTGATCCATTTTTTTTTTTTTGACAGAAGCTGTGATTTTAATGTAATATATGACTTCTTTTTTATATAAAATGTATAGGAAAATGTATCTCCTTGGTAAAATGGCCCATTTATTTGCCTATGAGGAATAGGCAGATTAGGCAGAAATTCTAATAAATTGAACATGCAAAAAATAAACTGACTTCTCTTTTTATTTAGACTTCTTCTGACAATGAGACTCTTATGTAAGGGATTAATGCAACAACAAAATCTATGTTACATCAATATGCTGCAATGCCCCTGCCCAAGAATGTAGAGATTACATATACAACCATATATAACCCTACTCAGAGCTGATGCACACTGTTAAAAATAAAGCTAAGACCTTCTTTCCTAAAGTCCCTCATTCTTCCTTAAGAGTCCTGTTTTCATTTCCCTCTTTCTCCTGTGACTGTTAGGCAATCTCCCTGAAATCCTGGGGACTGTCAAGAGAAATGATGACATGTCTTCTCTTGCAAGTAGACCAGAAGTCTGCAGTGGCAGAGTCAGAGCTGATTGCCTATCTTATCTCAAGTCGCTGGTCTCTAATTCAGGCTTTGGCAAACAACTACTAGGCCTGCTTTTTTCTGAAGCTACAGGTTAGTGTTTAATGTATTACTTTCCTGGGACTTTGCCTATCAAGAATGAGAAAAAAACCTTTTGCTTTTTTGGATATTATCTGGGAAGGGACTCAAATCAAAATTTCAAGTTCAGAGGGCCCAGAAGGTGAGAGGGTGAAGGACAGGGGACATTGTCTGTCACTTGGGACCTGTTTTTCTTGTAACTGCCCCTGAAGGATGACAGGCCACGATTTATCAAATAGTAGATAAACTTCAAATCAGACAGAATTATGTCAAATTGACTTGAGAGATTCACTTTGTCCTTGAACAGTGGTGATTATTTTAAAATGTGTTTATCGAAGTGAGATTCTTGCCAAAAAGGAACCATAACACAAAGAGAAATCTTCCTTTGTCATTAACCAACTTTCCTTCATAACTATGTTATGAAAGAGGTTTCAGAGCCGTCCAGTATCAATACCTGCCCATCCTCTATGACCCATAGGCCACCCCCCAAGGAAGACAGGCAAATAGTATCTGTATGCATGACAGCATACCACCTTACCTGAGACATTCAGGCAGTTTAGTTCAGCATTACATCTTTTCTATGCCACTGGATGAGCAAATTGTTCCTAAACTTGCAAGAGAACTATGTGTAGCTTGCATGGTCGCATTTTCAGAAATGCATGGCTGTGAATTTAGCCTTTGTGGTGTGGTCACAGTCTGGCTGCTTAGAGAAAATGGTGTGACCATATATCTTTTTGATAGCATCTACCTGAACCATAGAAGCTGGTATGAAACAGCAGGCTGTATGGTTGTCTACAAACCCATTGCATGAACCCGTGTGTTTCAAGGCTAAATTTGACTCAGTGCACCTTGGTATCTACTTCTTACTCAGAAGGAACAAACTGTCCTCAGAAAAAGATGCGGAGGGGAACTGCTAGTGGAGAGTGGAATATCTTTGCGTACTAGGAGGTGATCACAGATATTTCCTGCTGCTGGTCCTAGATTATTTCCTTATGCAGTAGTTCAAAGATGCCAAGAAAATGGTAAAGTAGCATGAGCAGCCTGGTTAGCATGATGAGCAATCTTTGCCGTGCGTGTTGGTGGAAGAATACTTTAACGCCTCTGGGCAATGAATCTTGGACATGTGCATCCATGCTGTCATATTCAGCACAATGTTACAGCAGCTTGCTCTGTCCTGCCTTGCAGGACACCAGTCCATCTCCCATACACCCTGAAGTCAAAAGATTCAGTGGAGGTTTTGTCTGAGAGAGACAAATCTGCTGCCTCCACCTTGTTACACTCAGGTATGGTAATGAAGTCTAAGATAGATTATTTTCCATTGCAAGGGATCTACAATGATCCCTAGGTGTAGTCCAGCTGCCTGACTGGGCTGACCAAAAGTTAAAGTGCATGACATGATGTTTAACATCATGCTATTTTTTTTTAATGGTAGTTGCTGTAGAATACTGCAATCAATACACTCCCTAATAGAAATTCCATTATAGAAAGAAAAATATTGTCTTACTAAATAGAACATTTCTGCAATGCAGGTATACTTTGAGATGAGCAAAACTCCACCCTATGTTAGCGTATCACTGTAGGGCAGGAGCTCTTCTGAAGTCTATCTCCCACACGTCCCCATTTAACATGTTTTGGTTTGTGTTGAGAGGAAGTCCTGGAGGCCACAAACCTTGTTTCTTCTGGGTCGACTCAAAGCAGAAGATGTGTGACCAATGTGCTCCAGCTAATGGGATCTAAGTCTGGGAGAACTGGGCAGGAGCCAGGCGGGGGCACCCCTTAAGTTAAATGCAGTGTGAAGCTGGATTCTCTCCACACTTTGCTTTGCTCTGCGGATCCCCTCCTACTGCAGCATTACTGCTTGGTAGTGCATACCTGCCCTTCATTTTTTCTAAGATTTTAACTTGTGGCACATGTTCTCTTCACTTGCTTCCATTTCATTGCTTCAGTAATTTCATGGATTATTGAAACTTGACTACCTCAATCCATGGACTGTTTTGGGTTGGTTGGTTTAAGCTTTCAGTGGCTTCTGAGGTTTGGCTGTTTTTTCTTTACCGTACTTTTACCAGAAACTGGACATCATCTACAGCTTATTTTGGAAGCTGATCAATCTGCTGCTTCTGCCCCGTTCCAAACACCATAATAGTTGCTTCTGTATTGTAGTATGTGTTAATCAGTCAAGTCTGGTCTCTGTATCTAGTATGACACTTTTGTCTGCAAGGTCTACCATGTGCCCAGCTGTGCAGGAAACTTGCTCAAGGCAAAATCTCTGGTCAGAAAAAGCCACAAAGCAACTTAATGGTACATTATCTGCTGGGGCTTTTTTTAGTCCATATAGAAAAAGCAAGGCCTGGTGGCTCTTAGGAAGAGCCTGATTTTGTAACACTAATACTACTCATATCGTGGCTTCTGAAGAAAACTATACTGTGCTCTCAATTAAAAAGCTTTTCTGCTTGTAATGATGTGTAACACCACATTTATTGCTGTGTTTGCATCATTATTTGAATTACTGTGATTCTGCCACGTTGCTCTCTGATTAAGCATCTCTGTATGCATAATGGGTTGGATTTTCAGTAGGGACTTCTATTACTCTAAGCATTTTCCTGTTGAAGCTTTTGCAGTCTTAAATCTGCTCTTAATAAAGTTGATGAGTCTCTCTGCTGATGATGAGGAGTCTTACCAACAGTCATCACTTCCTCAAAATCTTTCTTTTTATAAATATAGATTAATCCTGTTCTCAGCCCCAAATAAAGAAATGCCAGCCTTCTGTCCCTGTACTGACTTACTTCATAGCTACTACCTGTGCGTGCTGCTGTGATACAAATAATTAACATTTCACATGCATGTAGTTCTAGCTGTTTTATTTCAGGCCAACCAGCTAAAGCCTGTAACATTTGGCTTGAATGCTCTTTTAACAGTGCTGGCGTATGTGCAGTATTTTACAAGCATGCTACTAATCAACTTGCCCTCTGATTTATGTTTCATTATTGAGAGAGCTGAAACTGTTTAGATAATTCACGAGCAAGATACTGATGCTTTCTGTTAGTGAAATAAAAAAAAAAAAAGTAAGATCTATCAGCATGTAATATGACCATAAAATTAAGCACAGCCACAGCATCCCAAACCAGACCAGCTGAATCATTGCAAAAATGCATTCTAAACCAGGTTTTTGCTTCCAATTCTTGCAGTACATCAGGGAAAGTTTCAGCCGCTCTCTGGTAACAATAGCCTTGGCTCCTGACAAACTGGTGGGAAGGAGGAAAGGAAGCCTTTGCATTTTCACTGTTGAGAAAAAAGAAACATGACTTCTTGTAAGTGAAATGAGCCCTGAGCATCCTGAGGTGAATTTTGCCTGGATTCCCTTGCCGACATAGCACACCATCCTTACCACACACCACCACGTGACTGCTGTGCAAAGCACTTTCCACCATGACACTTAATTTTGTGGTTTATGATAGCACCTACTAAGCTCCGAGAGGCAGAAACTTGTGCCTGACGCACAGCAGCAAATTCCTTGGCCTTCACAGTGAGCCAAAGCCAATGGGTGCCTCGGACAAGCCGTCCCTGGAGCAGGAGGATCAGCGCCTGTGGCCGCTCTGCTCAGCTGCTGCTGACAGGAGCCCATCACTCGAATGCACAGCAGATAACATGCTGGGGATGACAACTCTGTCCCCCTTTGGAGCCAGCAGCACCCTGGAGGCCGAATGTATGGTGTCTCTCAGCCCTGTCTGCTCTGGCATGGCCATTCAGGGAGGCTGCCAAGCCCCACTGTGAAAACTGTGAATGGCTGGGGCATTTCCCTTCTCCTTCCAGGCCAAATTGTTTGGGTAGTCCCAATCATACCGAAACTCTTGCTCTTACTGTCAGGATCCTCAATTAACCTTGTTATCTTTACTATGACCTTATTGGTCAGACAATTATTCTGCTTGCCTAAGAACCTGAGCTACTTCATGTTTTGATCAATAGGAATGCAAGTCTTTATCCAGCCCCTAAACACTTAGAGTAGTATTGATGTTTTCAGGCTAAGGCCTTGAGAAAAAAGATTTTAGTAGCAGAATGTGTCAGAGACTGAAATAGTTCATGCCTTAAACATTGTTATAGCAATAAAGGCACTTTCGCTCTTCAAAAAATTCCCAAACTCTTCAATTTGCTCTGTCTTGTTCTCTTTACCAGAATATCTGAATAGTTCTTCATGGTCTCAGCTGTCATCATACAGATGCTAATACAGTAGTTATTCAAAGAATTTCACTGGTTCATTTGTTTAAATTAAGGACTTTTTTATGGAGTACAAAAAAAACAAAGTTTGTCTTGTTATGCTACATTAAACCTTTGAGATCTTGTTAAATGAACTTGGATTGGAGAACATGGTACACGTACCATGCCTGTAATGAAGACTCTTCTTTTTGCAGCATCAGGTAAATGTGTCTGCACAATTTTAATGCCTTAAGTCAACCTTGACAATCGCTCTTCAAATTCCTGAGATTTAAATATTCAACTATAACTCCAAAAGAACACTGATATGAGGACAAATTATCTTTGAAGTTGCTGTGATCAAGAAATATCGGAGCATGTGATATAGTTAAGAGCTGAAGAAAAGCCAATGGGCCACCATGTTCTTAAATAACTCAGAGGATGATAAGCAAATTAAAGTGAGGGAAGACAATGGAAAGTTACCTTGTCACTAGGAGAATGATAACTTGGAAATTTGTAGGAAAGTGCAGGTTGTCCCTGGTCACACACGTATTGCATGTTTCCAATAGAAAAAAGTAGTAATGTTCTTTTGGCAAAGAAGAGGTGAGTTCAAACCTGAAACTAACAACTGACCATCTGTCATAGAAAAATTCTATGTATCCACTCTACCGTATTTTCTTAGCTTTCCTGAGGGTTGGACAAACTCAATTAACATGCTAGCAAATCAGGAGAAATCCTAGCATCAGTCCATTTAAACTTCAGGAAATGCTGGTTATATTCACTCTGGGGATGCAAATAGGTGGATCAATGCACAGCCAAGCAGAACATTTACCTGGCTGTTACAAGGATGGGAGCTAAGGTGTAACTGCAGGTGAGGACATCAAAGGGAATGTTCTCTCCTGAAAGCCTTGTGCTCTTGAGAACATGGAGGTCCAAATAAAACCCAACCCACCTGATGTGGTTTGAGGTGAAGGTCCGGAGAAGTGCTTGATCTTGGACCTGAGTGTGGAGGAGCACCTGGGATCCGAACCTTTGCTGTCTAGCTTGGCTGTAGGAGACAAAACCACAGGTTTTGAAGGGAGATGCAAGGGTCAACGCAATCCAATGTGCTTCTTCTCATGTTGAAGTCAATTACTGTGTTCTGTGTGATGTGGTACTGTCTCCTCACTCAGCACAAGAAAAGTTCAGGCTGCTATAGCAACACAGGTAATACTTCCAGTTACTACACTTGCGACTAGCTGAGGTCTGCAGCTTTCCAGCACAAAACAAAAGCTCCTTCCACTGCTTGGCACATTATGATCCTTCTGACTGTACCAGCCCCTGCAGTCCCTTTGGTGAGTGTATTTATATTTTCCTTCCCTTTTCTTTCTTCTAAAAACTACTTCAAAATATTTTGGCACTTTCTCCTCCGTGGTGAGAATTTGGCCGGGGTCTCTCTGGGAATAACTATCAGCCACTTGCAAAAGAGCCCAACCTCTCTGAGCCTTCCTGTGAGCCAAAGCTTTTATCAGGGAAAGTTTAATTCTCTGTAGCTCTGCCATGACTCCTTTTCTGTCTTCTTGCCTCTGCTGGGTTAGATGGTGTGATTTAGGACTGATGTCTGGGAAGGTCAGGGTGAAGGCATCTTCCCTGAGGGAGGTGGGCAAGGGACAGTCTGGGTTTTCTTTTTACTCATATGAGAGAATGTGTAGGAGAAATACAGCTAGGAATTTGAGGGAGGATGGGTACCTTCACCCCTGTGCTCCCAGCTATTGAGGAGGATGACTGCTACTCTGTTTGGGCTGTGTGGGCACCTGTCCCTTTTTCCCCAGACTTTGGCTTCCCCCTCCCCAAAACTCATCTTCAAAGTCCTTTCGCCAGTTACACCAAGAAAGCCGTAAATCTGTACCCTTGTTTAGTGTGGCATGTACTCTGCCTCTAATCCAATTTCCCTTCTGTTTGTTCTCTGTACAGCCTCATTTGCCCTGACAGCTATTTAATAAACCTATTTGCTTTTCTTTGACATGAGGCAGAAGTGGTGGGTGTTGAAGAGCCATAAGGCCCTAGTGGACAATGAAACCCTTTCCCACTCAACACTCTTCCAGCTCAGCACAGATAAATTGTGTAGAACTGAGAAATTAACCCATCCTACCCTAAAATAAATAAATAAATAATTCTTAAAGGAAGAAAAATAAGGCAGTGTTCACAGGCTCGTTCACAATCGATACAATCTGATTTCTTATTCCTCCTAAATGAGAATTTCTCTCTGTGTCTGTTGGTGCAGATCAACAAGGTTGTAAGATGTTTGAAGGCAATTATTTATGTACCTTTGTCTTTGTCACGTATAAGAAAGCAAACAATTCAGGTACACTGTCATTATTAAAAAAAAAATCCTACCTAAGGTCTGAAGGTGCAACATTAATCCTGGAAGTTGCAAGAAACTAGCCTGTTAATTTACACACCAGGAAGCTGTTTTACAAAATGTCCACTTAAGAGACCTTTACACTTGGTTATCATGTATTGTTTCTGTGCTCACCTTTCTCTGTACACTGCTCCCTCACACTAATGTTGGCATGTGGAGCACTGCATCAGGTATCTTTCACGCAGACTCCTTTTTCATTCACAGGCTCTTATGGCACAGCTGGAAGACACATGGACTTTGCAGTGGTGAGGACAATAAAAGATCAATATTTAGCTGTATAGCTACATATGCAAATGAGGAAGATTTTTCTCTTGATGAACTTAAGACAGAAAATAAACTTAGCAAAAGTTTAGCTTCCTAGGACTCTGCAAATTAACAAAGAGGCTTTCTTGGTCTTTATCTCTTTTAATGATCTGTCATATATGCATATATGTATGAAGTTCAAAAGCCAACCCCCTACATTCCAGGGTAATGAAAAAAAACAAATGTGAATTTTGAGTCTGCTTTTCTTTTGGATCTGGAATATTACACAGACATAGTGATAACCAAATGACAGATTCAGCAAGTAGAATATTTCCTGCCAATTATTCCAGCTATTTAGAACTGGGTAATTGTTTCTTAAGGAAGCTTCTGTATTGTTGCCTGTAGACTTTCATTTTGGAGTAGAGCCTTACAGAATTAAATGCTGTATAGAGACACAAGGGAAGAAGGTCTTTCCCAAAGTAGCAATACAGAACATCCACAAGGAGCCATTCATCTGACAACCCAAACTGAACTCAATCCATGTTGTAGTTCCAAAGTTATTAGGAATCTGAGTGATGTATGGACTTAGTCACCCTTCTTTTTTTTTTTCTTTTTCTTATATATTGCATCATTTCTGTTAGGCAATAAGCAAATTAAATATTGCTTCCCCATATCTCTTTCACCTAACATAGCAGGTATTTTCATTTTTTTGACCTTTCCCTCAGACCCACATTTTCCATGATGCCAATAAATATGTGTTCAAAACAGCATCATTACTCTTCAATGGCATAGTCCCCAAACCTTACTTTTTAAAACTACTGTCAGTCATAAGGACGATTTGAAAAGATGCCTGAGAAGTATTCACTTACAAATACACAACTACAACTACTCCAGGACACCATTTTTCTTAGAAGTTCCTGACTTACTTCACTTTTGCTGCCAAGGAGGGAGGTCAGCACCAGCAGGAAGAGGTAGCGCTGCTCCCTGATGTCATGTGGGAGCTATATCAGCTGTGGCAGCACCTATATGCAGTGAAAGGCCAAGTGGCAAGCTGAAATATGTTAGAGAAAAGACTTGCTGGCAGATTGATGGAGAATGCTGACATATTTATGTAAACCACGATACAAAGGGAGTTAATCAAGATCAGGAGAAGTGTCCGTCTTCTTGAGAAGTCATTTCCCACCTCAATTAGCTGGCAGTTTAGGCAAACATAGGCAGTGGTTAGCCCCCATCAGTCTGAGTGATGCTTTCTTGAGCAACTCTTATACTCCTGCCTTCACTGTGTCTGTGACACTGCTGCTGGCAACGGGTAGATTTTGTCAGCAAGCCAATAAATCTTTATTGACAGGCTTAGCTTTATGTTTGGCTCAACTAATGCCCCCTCTTAAAGCAAAGAGGAAGGGAAGGAAATATCTAGGCTCAGCATGCACAATGTCTATCAGAGGGCTGGCAGGAATTAAATTTCTTTGTTATATTGATTGTCACATTTTATGAGGGAGCCTGTGTACATCTGTGTTGCTGGACTGGTCTCTTTTGGGATGTGTATTTTCTCTCCCCCTGTTTGTGTGCTTGTTTGGTGTTTCCTTTTCTGGAGGCACCAATGTCCTAACTCTGCACTGTAGTCTATGTAAACTCTTTGAAGAAAAGCAACATCTTGTACAAAATGATGACCAAAAAATCCCCATGACTAGTGATCAAGAGGGAGAAATGAGCCTTCAGGCTTGTAAGCCTAAACAAAGGCAGGCAATAAACATGTGGTAGAAAGGGATGATTTCTTTTAACCTTTTAACTGTAGTCTCCAATATTATAGGTTACAGCCCTTTTGTTTTTCACTCTCTGGATTTGGCAGACCTCTGCTCCCAAGATGCAGTAATGTGTTTTTTCCACTGTCTGTTCTCCACTTTTTGGTGTCCCTTGGCACAAAGAAATTTTGTAAATTTTTCTTCCTGCCTGACAAACACCCTCTTATTGTTTTGGATGACACTGGAGACTCTTTACAGTGAAAGCTCTTAGGAGTAGCATGTAATACACTGATAAATTAAAGTTACGAGCCTCCAGGTCTTCTATTCTAGTCTCCTAACTTGGAAAGAGTAAATTGAACTTTTTTTTTTATTGAACTTTTTTTTTTCATACTTTGGGTCGCCCTTTGATGTTCCAGAAATTAGAAAAAAATCATATTTTTCCTTCCTTGTCTATCCATAATGAGAATTCCTCTATCTATGCTAGGTGAATACTCTGGGTGAATGCTGCAGGTGCATATAAAGGTTGAACTGTGTGCCAGCGGCAGGCTCTGAGACTCATCCACTGATTCACCCATTTAGAAGGGGAGTTTGAATGGCTCTTATCACTCTAGGTAAATGTCAAGTTTTAGCCCTGGCCGAACGCCAAAGCTTCCACAAGCCGCTCTCTTCCCTCTGCACTGGACAGGGGAGAGGAATTTTTACCCAGGTGAGATAAGGATACTGAGAGAGAAGAAAACTCTTTAATTAAAGCAGGCTAAAACAGGCTCAAAACTTAAAAGTGATAAGGGAATTTTATTACAGAGTTAAAAGAGCAAGCAAAACATCTTCTTAAAACACTCTTTCTCGTCCCCCCTCCCAACAGCCCTCCTTCCTTCCCTCAGAAAGTAAGGAGAACTGGGGGGTTTTTTCCTAGTCAATTCATTCCTCAGATATTTTCTCTTCTTGGCAAAATATCTGGAAGGGAGGCAATTTTTTTCTTTTTCCCTTCTCACAATGACTGTGGCAATTTTTGCACAAGTTATTTTTTTCCTCTTGGCAAGCAGCCCGCCCGGTCACTGCTGCTCATTCGTCCTCCCAAGGCCGAGCTTGTCTGCCTTTAGGGTGGAAATAAAACAAGGCTTTTTAAACACAAATGATTCCCTTCAGTTTCCAGGAGCAAAGGCCTCGTTATTCGTGTCAACTCCCACCAGACCACAGTCCCTCCTNTACCACAGGCTGCAGAGCTGTCTCAGCTCCGGTGTTTGAAGCACCTCCTCCCCTGTCCTTCTTCTTCTTGGCTGACTTTGCTGGTGTCCATATCTGTTGTTTCTTCAACATGCTGTACTCCTTCTCCCCTGCCTGGCTACAACTACATAACTACATCTACATGGCGCACCTGCATACGACTGTGACCCTTTCTTAAATATGTTATCACAGAGGCGTTATCTTTTTCCCTAATTGGCTCAGCTGTGGCTTCCAGCACGTCCATCTTCAGGAGCCATCAGAGGCAGGTTCTGCCTGGACAGTTGTGGAAGCTTCTGCCAGCTTTTTACAGGAGCCACCTTTCTGGCCCCTACCACACCCAAAAAACCAGACCCCCTGTCAAACCACCACAGTAAATTAAGATGCTTTAGTAGCACCAGGTCTAACTCAGGAAGCTATCACAAGTAACCTGCCCAAATAACTTATGCGACTAATTTTTTAATTGATAGACAGTCATCTAATTAGGAACTGTAGAATGAGGTATGAGTTCAGTCAAAATGTTCCTCTTTCCTACACCCTGTATTTTGAGCTATTCCGTTAGCAGGTGTAAGACAGGAACTAGTAAAAACTCCCTGGTGGAAAATTATCTTGTATGAAAATATGGCTTTATTCTAGGGAAGGTCTGTTGTAGAAGAGAGAGGTGCTGATCTCTGGTCTCTGTGTTGTTGCAAAATGCTGCACAAGGACATCTAGGTATTGCAAGGAACAAGTGTTTTGCAAATGAGGGTGTAGAAAAACACTGTTGTGGTTTTGACAGTACGTTTGTCCATGTGATGTGGATGGCTCTACAAGGGATGTCCTTGTGCATGTGTGGGGCTCCATTGGGTATCTGGAGGAGTAAAGACACCAAAAAAAAATCTCTTCTGTCCTGCACATGGTGCTTTTTGGTTGCAAACCATAAAACAGTAATACCACCTTCTGGTGTTGGACCCTTCTGAATGACGGATTTGTGTTCCAGTGCTGAGCTTTCTTGGTAGCACCATGGAAGTTTCAGCCAGTGCTCCTGTGGCTTCTGATTGACATAGGGGTTATGGAGGTGGTCTTACAGTGAGCAACTCAGTCGTAGTGGTGCCTCATTAATTGCCACTGCTAAATAGGATTGGGGGTGCAGGAGTTTGCATGCTTTGATCTTCCCTTCTTTGCCACCTGAGTTCTCAGGAGCCACTGCACTGCAGTTTCTGGTGACACCAACATAACAGTCACCCTGAGGGAAAACCAGACATGGAGTTTGTTTTTCTTAGTGAGCTCTTGATTGTTAGGTCAGGGAATATTCTTCACCCCCAGTGCTGGGGTGGTACATGGCAGATGGAGCATACCCCTCCATCTGATTTTTCACCTGAAAGAAGACACCAACCCACCCCCCCCCC